>VVHJ01010536.1:2139-12470 GCA_015107715.1 Tylochromis polylepis
AAAATCTCAGGGCGTTGGCAAGACGGACTTTTGGCCATTTATAACAAGCATGTGCTGAGGAAGGCTCATTCTGTTGTTAACTGTTTTAACCATCCACTTCACGGTGAGTTTGACTTGTTGCCTTCTGGCTGTTGTTTTAGAGTACCTGTGAGGAAGACCAAAAGACTCCAGGTTTCCTTTATCCCTACTGCAACCCGTCTTCTTAATGGTAAATAACTGTCTTGTGGCTTTTTATTATTGTTTTGTTTACTCTTATTTTTGCCCTTGCTGCTAAACTAATTTCCCCTTGTGGGACAATAAAGTATTGAATTGAATTGAACTGAATACAAACCAATGACTGCTCTGAATACAGGGAAACACTTGGACAAGGCACATTACACACAGTGGCAACTTTGAGCCTGATGGTAGTGAACTGTAGGCTTGAACCTATGTTAATGATAAAACCAATCTTCATCTACATGTTTTGGCTTACAGACCAAATATTAACCACTTCTTAGAAACCATTTGCTAACACAGTGATTTGTGTACATTCTTTTGACTCTTCTTTTAAGAAATATTATGTTATTTGGGTTTCTGACATCTATTTGAACAAAACCATGAGAGAAGTATAGATGAAAAAACATCTTGGCAGAGCTTCCTAACCTCAGAAATATAACTAAAGCTGTCATAAATCTCTCACCCTGCAGTGTCCCTCAGGTGCAATAAACAACATTAATAATCAACAGAACAACACTTCACTTCACAGGTAAGATAAGGAGCACATATCTTGTTTGTTTATGTGGCTAAGCTGAAAATATTTATCCGTTTTTTAGCTGAATGTCAGTAGATTTATCAGTTAACACTGTAAAGCCTGAAACATGAAATAACTGCCAGGAAATTCTATTTAATTGTAAAAAAAAAAAGAATGAAAGAAAGAAAGAAATTAATCAATGAATCAATCTAAAGTTTTTGCTACATTTGGTATTTTCGTGCAATTCATTTGTGTCTGATTATATACATCAGGTTTTTCAGGGGGAAAAAAAAAATCACTCTAATGATGTAGAGGTCTTAAAAACTCAAATATAATACGTTTGGTATTTCCAGGTAAACTGTTAAAGGGATCAGTTTAAACTGATCAGTTTAAATCAGTTTAAATGGCACTGTAAGATCTTCTGGATTGTGTCAGCGATTGTGATTGTGCCGAGCTGAAAGTAGCTTCTACTGTACGACCTAAATTCAGTACAAATGATTGCATTGCTTTCTTGACGTTCAGACCCTATTACATGGTACAGCAGATAGCTTCTACAATCAAAATTATCAAAAATTTCTTATTATTCTAAAGCTCAGTTTTAAAGCTCTGAGTCAAGCAAGCATGTGGATTGCTTTGAAAAGTTCAGCTAAATATTTGTATTTTTTACCTTTGTATATATTTTTATGGCACGTGTCCACACCAGTCTACTGATATGGCTGACATGAAGTGAATAAAGGCACCTGGAGCTGATTAAAAGACCACCAAAGCTCACCTTTCCTGGACCCACCCAGAGACCCAGAGCCTCTCCAACCTCCTGTTCATTCCCATAAGCAGCAGCACAGTCAACGTGCCTGTACCCACACTCTAAAGCTGTAAGCACTGCCTGCTTCACCTGAAAACACACGGAGACAGCTTTCTTTAAAATTCCACCATATCCAAAAACAATTATAGGACGTGCTAACTCTGTGTGAGTGTTTATGTCCCTGCCTGTCCCGGGGTACTCTTCCATGTGCCGAGTCCAATCATGGGCATCCTCTGCCCTGTCGAGAGAGTCACAAAGGTGTTCATGCTCCAACTCCAAGAACCTGGCGGAGAAAAGACAAAGAGGAGGCGTGTGTGAGGTCTTCACTCGTGAGCTCATATGAGGCTTAGTTGTCTAGTCATCATGACCAAGTCCTAATACTGAGTTACTGATTAAAACACATATGAGTTCATTAACTCTGCACTACAGCTGGGGTCATGTGTATGAATTATATACTCTACATATGCAAATGCCCTTTAAAAGCAATCGCCATGCTCGCTGACCCACTTTTCTGTTATTAGCTGTTCTTTTGCCCTCTGAGCTTAAAAGTGTGTTTTGGTGAAAATATAAACTCTTTGTGAACTCAGCCTCGTTGCTAGAAATGGCTGATGCAGCTAGATGCCATTCGTCACAGTGCAGTGTTTCTGGAGCACATCTCAGGCAGCCTTCCCATGGTTCACTAGTTGCCTGTTTTATTCTCAACATGTGGGGCACACACACAGACTTTGCTCATCAGCCACTGCAGTTGTTTCACATGATCTCCTAGCACAGATCACCTTCCCTGACTTCGTTCTGCCCCGGCTGCAGGAGAAAGCATTTAAACCAGTAACCATCAAACACAGCCAGCATTTGAATATCAAGTATTTCTTCTCGTACCTGGAATCGCTTCAGGAGATGAACTGGCGATCAGCCGAAGGTTGAGTCCATCAGAATTTTAGCATGCTGAGGTCAAAGTCTGTCTTCATATGTTTATCTGTAACTAAGGCTGATGGAAAATGTCCAAATTCCACCATGCTCTCTGTTAAACATACATGACCAGGGTCACAAAGGAGAAAGAAAGATTTATTTGTTTAGAGGTGCTGATGGCTGCTCAATTTTTATGTCCACATTACTATCAGAATTCTGAGTCTTGTTCCAGTTTTGATCATGATAACCTTGAATATCCAATCATATCAATAATCTGTCCATAAGTATTTATGTCTGAGAAGGTGAATGCAGCGGGAAAGATGAAAAAAAAAAATAGTTTTGATACAGAGATTTGTTTACATTCTTTTGACTCTTCTCTAAAGAAATGTCGGATAATTTAGTCTTCAAACATGAATTTAAACAAAATCATGACTGAAGATTAGAGGAATAAATCTTGATGGATCTCGTTAACCTCACAACTGTAATAAAAACTGTCAGATAAATGTATTACCCTACAGTGGCCTTCAGGTGCAAAGCAAAACTACAAATACAGAAAACCCAACAATTTTAACTTTACAAGCAATATAAGGACAGGCAGGTGTCATGGTGGTAAAGTGGTTAACAAGACAGTTACTGGTTCATGCTGGATGGCTGGGGCCCTTCTGTGTGGAGCCCTTCTATGTTTTTCCTGTGCCTGCATGGTACTCCTGAGGGTCCGAATACATTCATGAAACTTAATTGGTGATTCTAAATTGGTCATACCCATGAATGTCTTTCTATGCTGTGCACTTTTGCCTCTGTACACAACCACAGAAGATTTCAGATCAAACAGTCAAAGAGTGACTGGAGTGCAGACTTTCAGCTTGAATTCAAAGCATTTTACAAAAGTATTGTATTAACTTTTTAGAAATTACAGCCATTTATACTCTCCAATTTCCCAATGCTTAAAAATTATTGTTTGACAGGTAGTTTTATGGGCAGGTGAGATGTGTTCCTTTGTTATTTCATGATAAATGAAGCAGATAGAAGATATGGGGTTGACTCCAAGTGTTGAACTTGCATTTGGTATCAATAAGAGGTCCAAACAGATGTAGATTCAAGAGAAGGTAGCCATCATAGAGACAGCAAAAACTTTAGAAATGGCCAAATCATTCTTAAAAAGAAGGAAAGCACTGACCAACTCAGCAACATCAAAAGACCACAGGAGACAAATATAGTGCGCAGAGACAGAATTATGTGCATGGTTAAGAGAAACCCTGGTCACAACATCTAACCAAGTCAAGAAAACTCTCTGGTGTCTGGTGGTAGGCCTATCCTTCAAAGTCTACAATCAAGCATGAAGATAAATACAGGTTTACAACAAGGTGAAAACCACTCGTATTTGGTTTTTCAGTCTTATGGTGCCCTCCTTCATTTCCATCAATATATCCTTGGATCTCATATTGAGAGTTTATCCTGGAATAATGAGAGAACAGACCTCAGCTGGCCATGAAACTGGTTGTTAGCCAATAGCCGTAATTCTTAAACAGTTAATGCAGGTCTTTTGTAAAACCGCTTTAATGAAATCAGAGAATCTGCACTTCAAACACATCTTTATTGCCTGGTTTAAACTCCACTGTGGTGGTGTACAGAAGTAAAATTACCCAGTTAAGGCCTATGTGTTGTCACTGTTGTGTGCTGAGAAGGGTTTTAATGTTATATAATGTTGCATGTTGGTCTTTTCTCTTTCCCTTCACCCCCTCCTTGAGCCTGGTTCTGCTGTACTTTATTATTTATTTATTATATTATTTATTTATATTTATTATATATATTTATTATTTATATTTATTATTTATTATTATGCTTGTGTGTGTGTGTGTGTGTGTGTGTACGTATTTGGGCTGAAAGACAAAATAAATATGAGTACATTACATCCTGATACTGCCATTCTTCCTTTTGTGAAGTCCCTACAAAAATCACAGCACATTTTCAAAGCTGTATTCATTCACAGGTATATAAGGGTAACTACAAACAAAGAGTAGATGAAGGAGTGTTAAGGTAGTTTTTTCTTCAGGTTTAGTCTGGAGTTTGTATTTATTATTTATAAAGTACTCAAGCAGCAATAAATGAAAATGAAGCAAAGTGCTAACTTCACACATTTGGTTTATTTGTTTTCATTTTTGAAAAATTCATAGATATTGGCATATGCACAATAAGCAGTGTAAGTGAGTCTTTGATTAGCAGCAGCAGCACTTGTTAAGCCTGGTTGTTGCCACAGGACCATCACACAAGTCATTCAAGTCTCTCTCCAAAAAGAACAAAAAAAAATCACCTCATAGTTTTGTCTTTAACAACATAAAAGTGCATTTATCAAACACGAAGCATTCAAACATTTCCCTGTACGCATCATTTATACGACCTACTAGGACTGTCAGCGTAACCCACACATACATCTCACCACTGCTGTAAATTACAGCAAGGAAGAGCTCATGGGCGTCCCCTGCAGCTGAGACAGAGAACAGTTTTTCTACTTGCACTATGCACAGTTTGTAAAGTTTGATGTACAGATGTTAGAGAACAGAGGCATTTATCACATCGGAAACTGAGGACTCCATGAAACCAAAAAGAAGTAGACAACAATGCGGTCTACTTTTTGGCATTGCTCACAGTAGCACCGAGACATGGCCTTCAAATGCCACAAGAGAAAGCAGAATATCCACAACAAAGCTGGCTTTCCCACAGGAATCGGTCTAACGTCACGCTTGCATTCCTCTGGGAAATCCAGCCTTGACTTGTATGGCACTTTACAAAGAAGAACTGCCAAAAATCATCAGTCTTGTATCAAATCACTTCCCATAAATGATCGTTCTTACATACAGTACAGTAAGGTGAATTACTTTACATAGCTTGCTTACTGTTTTTTTTATTCATTTTTTATAAAATTACCAGGTCCTAGTGGTAACGCCTAACACAGCATAGGGCATCATGTGTTGTGTTCATGGCTATTTGTATTTATTATGGTGTGACCTGTATGTGTGTTCACATATGTGGTATGACACCGGGCTAAGGCACCTAAATGTCCCTCAAATATTGAGCCAGGCTATTCAGTTCACAGCTCAGAAGGGAAAGCACCGATATTGTGTGCAGATATCTAAACTTACACTGCTGTTACAGTTACGTGATTGTCATTCCCAGATTTTCCAGTGCAGCTGAAATATGCTAATATTATTGGAGTAATACAGGAGTTTTAAGAGCTCTGTGGCACTGCACGTGTTGGGATATATTAGGGGAGACAGATCATACTAATGGCCTACAGATTTTCAAGCACAATTCTTTATTAGATTGAAAGCATGGGGGGCAAAAAAAATAAATAAAAAAAATAAACTGCATGTAGCAAAGGAAGGGTTATGCTAAAAACCACTAAAAACCACTGAAGCTGCTGGTACACTCAAGGTAAAAATGAAGCAGTCCTATTTTGACATGTTGACAAAAGAAAATCCTGTTTCTCTTTATAAAATATTTCACGCTTTATCCTATCACAAAAAGACGAGGATCAGAGTTGGACGGCATATAAAACCACTGATAAATCCGTATAAAACAGTTAAGAAAAGAGGTTCCCTTAAAAACCACAATCATGCTGAGCCCATCCTCAACACTGCTCCGCTGCTCGGGGTGCTTGTGTGCGTGTATGTGTGTGTGTGTACGTATTTGGGCTGAAAGACAAAATAAATATGAGTACATTACATCCTGATACTGCCATTCTTCCTTTTGTGAAGTCCCTACAAAAATCACAGCACATTTTCAAAGCTGTATTCATTCACAGGTATATAAGGGTAACTACAAACAAAGAGTAGATGAAGGAGTGTTAAGGTAGTTTTTTCTTCAGGTTTAGTCTGGAGTTTGTGGTGGGGGAGGACGAGAGTTAGAGATGTGTCTTTCTAGGACTGGGGGAGGTGTTGTCTGATAATTTCTCTGGACTGAGGGGGGATCCTGTCGGGAAAACGGACCGAAAACTCCACGATGAGGTCACCACGCTGCGAGGGGTTCTTTGGAAAAGGCAGGCCTTCCCCTCTGAGTCGTTTCACCGTCCCTGGCTTGATGATGTCATGACAAGGGAGGGAGATGACGCGGTTTTCCAGTGTGGGAATACTAACTGTGCAGCCACACAATGCCTGGAGAAGAGAAGAGATGGAAAGGGTTAATATCTTTAATAGGAATAAAATGCCAAATCCATGAATATCGCAGGTGATGTAATGTTTCAATAAAGTCTCCAGTCTTCATATCTTCCCCCAGTACGCTATCGGGAGGCAGTATTTGTTGTACTTTCAGTGTGATGTGTGTTACAGTATGTGAAGAAAAGAAATTGTACTGACAGCACTGTGGGGGTCGAAAGAGCAGTATTTGGAACAGGAACATTTAGGTAAACATGACTTGGCAGTGGGAAAGTTTTCTAGTCTTTGTGTGCGAGTGTGTGTGTGTGTATTAGGGAGTGTGTGTGTAAGTGTGCCAGCGTTGCAGGGCCCCACATTGCACAGGGGACTAATTTTAGCAACGGTCTCATAGCTGGGACTAATGAAGTGAGGCAGGAATCGGCTGAGCTCGTAAATAGTTGGAGGGCCTGTCAGATCCCCACATGCACACAAACACACACATGCACAGACACATGCTCACTCACACTCACATGCCTCACCTCCGTATCACAGTGCCTGATGCATCCAGTCAGTGTAGAGAGCGCTAAACTAAACACAGAGACTTTCCGGTTATCACGACTTCACAGGCTTTCCAGTGAGCATCATTCACCAGATTTGCATTTAATGGAAAGAACTATTTAAATCCACAACTGTGTGAATGGACTTCCCTTTTTTTAATATAACACTTGAAAAATACATCACTACAAATGAAACAGTAAATAAATACTATAAAAGGTGTGGAAAAGAGAGAGAAAAGCAGTGTGAATGACCAGCAGTATAATTCGCTGTGAGCTAAAGGGTTAGGTTAAATAAGTAATGAAGACATGAAAACAGAAGCCTAATCTGGAGATTCCTGGAACTACTCTGAGACAAAGAAAGATATAGAAATGGAAATCAAAATTAAACATTTTAAAGTTGTTAAGGGGTCGGCTCTCTGATGCCATTTGTTACATATATGTTACTGGCTTCCTTAACCCTTAGCCGAGGAGATAAAAATGTTGATGTTCATCAGGTATAAATAGACCAATTTTAACAGCATGCTGCGATTTACTGTTAAATGCATTTACAGCTAAGACTGATTAAATACACTTCCCAGCCACTTTATTAGATATGGTAGCAACTCAGTGCATTTGAAGTTCAAACTGAGCATCAGAATGAGGAAGAAATGTGATTTAAATGACTCTGAACGAGACACGTGGTTGTTGCTGTCAGACAGGCTGGTCTGAATATTTCAGAAACTGCTGATCTACTGGGATTTTCCCACACAACCATCTCTAGTGTTTATAGGCCGTGTTCCAAAAAAGAGAAAATAACCAGTGAGCGGCAGTTTTCTGGGCAAAAATACCTTGTTGATGCCAGAGATCAGAAGAGAATGGCCAGACTGCTTTGATCTGATAGGAAGGAAAAAGCAACTAAAATAACCACACGTTACAAATAAAGTATGCAAAAGAGCATCTCTGAATGCACAACACGTCGTACCTTGAAGCAGATGGGCTACAGCAGCAGGAACACCACAGTCCTATCGGCTAAGAACAAGAAACTAAAGCTACAATTTGCAAGGGCTCCCCAAAATTGAACAATAAAATGGAAAAACATTCAGTCTGATAAATCTCTATTTATGGCATGATATTCGCATGGTAGGGTCTGAATTTGGCATAAACAACATGAAAACATGGATCCATCCTTCCTTTAATTAATGGATCAGGCTGCTGGTGTGAGGGATATTTTCTTGGCACACTTTGGGCTAGTACCCGCTGAGCATCATTTAAACCCCGCAGCCACAGCTATCCCTTTATGACTACAGTGTACCCATCTTCTGATGGCTGCTTCCAGCAGGATAACACACAATGTCACAAAGCTCAAATAATCTAATACTGGATTTTTAAACACTGTACTCAAATGGCTTCCTCAAGCCAACTTAGTGGCTCTGGGATGTTGTGGAACTGGATTTCACATCATGGATGTGCAGCTGACAAATCTGCAGCATCTGTCTGATGCTGTCATGTCAATATGGAATAAAATCTCCAGCCCCTCTGTTTCCAGCACCTTGTTGAATGAGGAATTATAGCAAAGCAAAAGCGTGTCCAATCCAGTACTACATTCCTACCTAATAAAGCAGCAAGTATGCATCTAGTACAGGTAGCTGTAGTGGTGCTAGATATAAAAAGGGAGATCACTTATATCGCGTGGGAATCATAAAAGATCAAATCCCTGAAGGAGTAAAATACTCGATAGCTAGAGATGCATAAATTCAATCCCCTTCTGATGTAATTGGGATTTTTGCCTGGAGTAATAGCTGCAAGATCCAATCCATGTGCTTATTGTACTAATTGGAAGATTTTCTGGCTGTGCCTGTTTCTTTGAAAAGAAACTGGGGTGTATATGTGGCCTGGTGAGCAGCTGCTTCACAGGACCACGTTTTCCAGCCATGACATCATCATCATCCTTTAACCCACCACATACATTAGAGGGTGATTTCTTTGACTGCAATGGAGAGCAGTGGCTTATCCTTCAGTTATGGACAGCTCCACTGACTAACACACGTCTCGCACACAGACAGGTTGCCATGACGTTCAACACACACTGCCAGCTGATCCAAGGACCCACTGATTGCATAAGCCTCAGCACAGACAACAAGGCTTTAGAAACTGACACACAGTCACTTTTTGCTCTATTTGAAAGAACATTTTCTAGACTTGTATTAATTACTGAGGGCCATATGCTAATATTAACTTTCCATGTTAAAACCCAACAGTTTTGTTACATTTAGCTGTCAGAGCCAGCTTAAGGAGAGCTCACAATCCAAAGTGTCCTTACAAGTCTGTGGGCCGCCTGTCACAGAGCCTGTCCTGAAATACTGGTTGCTAATGCTACACACAAAAGATGCTGCAAAATGCAAATGCTGTCTTACTCCCATAGATTCAGCAGTTATTTGCCAGATAGCTGCAAAAAAGCTGTCCACTTCGCCTTTAGAGCCCAGCAGCCACAGTTGTCTTGGATGGGGATTTTACAGCAATGACAGGAGCAAGACAACTCAGAGGCTTCATTATTGCCATATAGAGCCTCCCTATAGATCCTAATATAGACTGGTTTCATGGAAGCCAGTGTGTCAGGTTTGAGGTAAACTCTCAAATTGCTTCTGACTGACACAGTGAAAAGACAGCGGGGTTGAATGTTACCTCTGCTAATGTCTCCCAGGAGTTTATAGCATGGCCAGACAAACTTGGAGGCACTAAACTGAGCCGCTGATCAGGGCATGCTTCAGGCAGAAGGCAAAACTGAACAGCCAAATATCTGGAGACTCATACAGCAGTCAAAATATGACTAAATAGAGATACCTGCTTCAGAAAGGCAACTGCAAATATCAGCATGCCTTAGTATCACACCTTTTGCTTTTTACTTTATAATGAGCACTTGCAGAGATTTTTGCTAATATAATCAATCATCTCATTAGTGAAGCTATGTTCTCTACTGAAGAACTGGATAACATTTGCCACATTATGTGTGGTAGGTTTTCTAGCATGCAACATGCATCTGGTGCTGTGATTTTACTGCAGTATTTAGCATCACATCTTCAGGAGAGAGGTGGAATATGAGCTCTTATTTGCTTTGGATACTGAATCATCTGACCCACTTCCCTAATATTCCCTAGACACCCCCCCCCCCCCCCCCCCCCCCCCCCCCCCCCCCCCCACCCCCCCCCCCCCCCCCCCCCCCCCCCCCC
>VVHJ01010536.1:12490-22951 GCA_015107715.1 Tylochromis polylepis
GCTTTTTACCCCCCCCCCCCCCCCCCCCCCCCCCTGACACACACATCCCAGCCACAGTTCCCCTTCGCTTCCTCATCTCAACTTTAGCTGCGTCAGAAATTAAGTCTCTTATCTGGCTGCTGTGGGAGCAGAGGGTTTTAGCTGTGGGAGTTCTGCAGTGCAAACCTAATCACTGTGCTGGTTTGATCAAGTACCATCCCCTGCTTAATGTGACTCAACAAAGTCTAATGTGCTCTCGTCAACTTAGGCTTCATTGTCTTTCCGTGTGCAGACGCACTTATTTTCCAGCGCATTAATTGCACGGTGTGGGAGTCAGTGCTGCTTTTAAAGGAAATCTGCTAAAAAACTGGCCCGAGTTGAGTAAAAACAACATCTCCCCTGACATCTCCCGCTATTTGAGAACACCTGCCATTAAGCAGATCACGTGGAGAGCAAGCCAGTGAGTGGCAGCGCTATTAGAAACATTAAAGTTTGTCTAATATAGAGCCAGAGCAGAGCTGGTGCTGGACTCGCTGCCCTCTAATTAAATGTCCTGCCAGTCACAGTAATAACAGCCTGGATCGTCACCAATGTCACACTGCAATCAGTCTTTAACAGAGTGTGTTGGCAAATACGCTTGAAGATGGAGAGTCTGTGCACACACGCTTGTGTGCGGCTTTGTGCTTGTGTGCCTGTTTATGTATTGATGCATATGTTTTCATACAGTGTGCAGAACAAGTGAGGATAATGATTTTGTGCCAGTAACACAAACACGCCACATTCTGGCTTCCTCTATCACAGCGCAGTGGCAGAGACTCTGATGCACACACTCTCCCACCTTGGTATGTTTGATATGACCACCCACCCAGCACTGTTAAATTACAGACACACCTCTCTGGGCTAAGTGACATGAATAATTTGTATTTTTAGTCCAAACTTTGCACGTCTTCATTAAAAATGAACCTGGGACTGCTCCACTGGGAATCAATATCACAAGCTTGGCAGCATTATCTACCAACTATATGTAGAACAGCAACAAAGAGTTCAACTGGTGACAGAGGGAAAATCAGAAGACAAGACAGAAGAGAGAGGGCGTTTAAATCAAAGGAGACAGGCGCACCTCTTTTAGGCTGATCTTGCAGTTATAGATTATGTTGGAACCGTCTCTTTTGAAGTGGGCGTGCCCTTTGTCTTTAAGCACAAATGCTATGTCAGCGGGAATGTTCTCAGGGGTCTCATCCCCCTCCTTTGGGAAAGTAATCTTGGTCCCCTCTTTCCAGCCTTTCTTGATAACAATGTTGAGGATCTTGTCTTCCGTCCTCATGCTCCGTCCATCTGGGTTCAACCTGCGGCGCGTGATCTTCATGCGCTTGGTGCAGCCGTGGAAGATCTCTTCCAGCGAGACCTTCAGCTCGTGGACAACCGGAGGATCCTGCTGCTTTCGGTTGGTCCCGAGGCGCTCTGATGGTACACCTCTCCTCCTGCGGCCTTCTCCTGGGAAGCCATTGTTCATCCCCCCCGGAAAGCCAAACTGCCTCCCAAAATGAGTAAAGGGATCATCCTCATCCATTTCCACGTCCTGCTCCGTGTCGTTGCTGTGGTCGTTGTGGAAGGAGAAGCCGTTGGAGCGACTGTGACTGCGGTTGGAGCCAAAAAACATATCAAAGGGGTTGGAGCCACCGAAGAAGGAGGCAAAGGTGGCATGAGGATCTCCGTGAAAAGTGTAGTGGTACGATGAACTGCCAGGAGGACCCGAAGAGCTGCTGCCTCCTGTTTTTAAGCCTGAGAGATAAAAAAAAAGAGAGAGAGAGAGAGAGAGAGAGAGAGAGAGAGAGAGAGAGAGAGAGAGAGAACGTGAGCGCTCACGTGCACACGCTCAAACACCCACCAGCTAAAAAACACACATTAATATGAATTCAGATACCAGACGTGGGACCTAAAGACAAAGTGTGGGTAACAGTAGAGAGAAGAGTGGTGCCCGTGTGGGTGGGAAAAATCCCACAGCATCACCGGTCTTCCAAAAGCACTGCTGTTGGAGAAACTCATGAAATATCAGGTCACTCCATCCAACACACTAGCACAAAAACACACACTTACACGCACACGTTTTCAGCAGAGACACATGCACAGAACACCCACAAATGCAAACTACAGCAGTCGCTGCTATTCATATCTGAACCACGTAATGGTCTTAAGCCATCTGTCTGTCATCTAGCGCGCACACACACACACACACTCCACGGGCAGCTGAGGTAGACTATAAGGTATTAGAGCTGGTAAGTGTTGTTGACGCCAAAGACAACAACGGAAAATCAAACATGTGCCAGTACATGAAAACATGGAAGAGACGGCATTATTACTTCAGTGACTGAAACCCACCAAGCTGCGATATGAGATGGTTCCTGAGCTATTTCAATAACAACTTAATCCATTATAACCCTTGCTTAATAAGGCTTCACTAACAAAGCCTGTACTCTCTGACCCCTTGCACTCAAATGACCCTCTCCTCACCTTCCTCTCCCAGCTGATCATAGACCACCCTCTTCTTGGGGTCGCTCAGCACCTCATAAGCTTCTGCGATCTCCTTGAACTTCTCCTCTGCGCTGGGATCCTTGTTCTTGTCGGGGTGAAAGCGGAGTGCCATGCGCCGGTAGGCCTTCTTGATTTCCTCCTCGTTGGAGCCCTTGGGGATGCCCAAGGTCTTGTAGTAGTCCTTCCCCATGGTGGCACTCAGAGCAATGGAACCCCCCTCTTCAGCTCAGGCTGTTGTCAGTCACTGGTGAGACATAAGGCTACTTTAGAGATTTAAGATGGATACTACCCAGAACATGAGATTATATACGAACTGGCAAAGGTGCAGAGTGGACCGCATCCACCAGGGTTTTACACTATTTAATGATAGCTGGAAATAGAAGGTGCTCCTTTCACTGATGAAAAATCAAGAGTGCAGAGGAATCCCCCTTCATTTACTTCATCACAGGGCTTCTGGCGATCAGCTCAGCCTGTTAGGCAGGGCATAGATAATACTTTAATAATAATAATAATAATAATAATAATAATAATAATAATGATGATGATGATGATAATGATGATGATGATGATGATGATTATCTGCCTTCATCCCAGTTTTGTTTAACCGTCTGGGCATAAAAACCCAATTGGACAGGCAGAAGCGCTTCGCCGAAGCACTGCGGTGGACACAGCGGGAGCGCACAAGGCAGGGGGAAAGCCTGGTTTCATCTGTAACATTGAAACACCCTGACTATCTGCTGCTACAGAAACCGTTCGCTATTACAGTAAAGCCCACCCCCACAAGAAAACACCTCATCCTTTAGCTTGACAATTTCAGCTTTATTTGTGCCACTGTAAAAACCAACGGCGGGGTTAATCTGACTCACATTCCGACAGAAAAGAAAAGCCTAAAAAAAAAAGAAGAAGAAGAAACGGACAGTGAGAAGAAATAAAAGTAAAATCCTACCAGGAAGCTTTGCAATTAATGAAGAATCAGAACAGCATGGCCCGGCTTCTCCCTGTCTCTCTGTGTCTTTCTTCCCTTCAGCCCCTGCTGTCTGCCTGCCTGCTGCTCTGATGCTGCTGGGTCCTTATAAATTGACGTCAGGACGCCGGGAGGATCACTGGCTCTGAAATAACCGGTGACCAAACACCGAGATCCCCCTGACGTTTCACTGAAAAATCTCGGACAAATGTCCATGAACCTCCGAGTCCACATCCAAGGAGAGTAATAATAATAATAATAATAATAATAATAAAAATAAATTTAAAAACCAGGGTACTGTTCTCTTAAAGGGATTAAAGCATGGGGGTTCAAGGAATCTAAGAAAAAGTTATTAAGTGATTGTTTAACTTCTCTGATAAGGGGCTGTGTTCGGTTTTTAATAACTCCTTACTCTCTGGTGATGGTTGGTAAACCTAACCCCTCTTCTCGTCCGCAGTCGTGCTCTTTTCTGGTCCACCGCACTTTGAAATCTGCACAAATCTAGAAAGCTTTTTCTTAAAAAGCGTCAAAACATTTCCTTACCGAGCCTGCTCCTCCTCCTGCTGCTGCTGCTGCTGCCTTGTTTCCGATTCTGGTCCTGTGTCTGAAAATCGCACAGCCGGGAGAGCAGACCCAACCCTCTGTCAGCCAGCAGCACTCTTTGTTCAGGGTCCGCTCACACACACACAAACAGCACTTAGACTGACTTCCATTTAGGATTAAGTTAAACTAGTGGCATTGCTTTAACTTTTTTGATTTCATGGGCAATCCAAGCTGGCAGGTCTGGGGCTTGGGTAGACATATTTGGAGAGGAGTCCTGATAACTTGCTTCAATTTAAAAAAAAGGAAAAAGAAAGCTGTGTGTGTGTGTATTAATGTGTGTGATCTTGCAGTCGTGCCTGGATTTAGTCGGTATAAACACTGACTGCTGAGTCATGTGATGACTCCCCTTCTCTCTCACACACGCATTTTCATCTTCTATCTTTGTGAAAAGTTAACATCTATTCACAGTCACATCCTACTTTCTCAACACCAAACCTCAACTTTCACGCTTTCTCATCCCTCAAAAATCCATTATATCCTCAACCCAAATCTTATTTTTAATGTTTTCCACTTTTCCACTTAACCTCACCCCCACCACATAGATTACCTTTTTTTTTCTCTCCCAACCTTTAAACCTTTAAACCTCTCACCTATTATTATAAGTCCAAGTTTAGCCATTTCTAAAATAATCCATCTGACCTCAAACCTTGACCCAGAGCTGCTTGGAGATTCTTGGAGAGTAAAAAAGGGCTCCATCAAGGTTGATATTTGGTAGACATTCAACACATACACAGCTTCTAAATAATGAAGTCTTAATTTGAACAAATCAGTAAGCAATAAGCATCCACATTTAGGCCTTCATCAGGTTATGTGCTTTACTAGTGAGGATTACCAAACAAATAGTTAAATTAATCCAAACCGGGTGACAAATGGCCTTAAAGCTCAGAGTGACTGTCCTTGTGTGCAAGTGAACCTGATATTACAAGATTTCCAAAACTGTATTGTAATCCACATTTGCTCTGTCCTTAATTTGAAATAAGTACTGTACCTCAGCCTTATACTTTCAACAATAATCCCCCGAGATATATTAAATAGATCATGTTTAATAAAATTTGCCTTAATTGGAGATTTTTTTGCCCGTCTCTCTCTGCAGGGAGATTACATTCCACACATCACATCTCAAAGGGTAAATATTCCTCTCTCTGCTTTCACCACTCTGTGCACAGCAGATCAAGGAGCAGCCTACCTAGCCTTCAAAAAAAAAAAAGAAGAAAATTGCATGTAATGTGGAGGCCCGAGTCATTATTGATGACTTTTACCGTTAAGTACGCAGGAAGGTACACTCAGTGGGGTGAAATGCTTCTTCTCTGTGATGTTGATGTGAGACGGGGAGAGAATGAGAGAGAAATAAAGGCTCATTTAGGTTTGAGTCATCACTCCCCACTGGACTGGCGAGGAGGTGCGAGAAAAGTGGGCGTCTCAATGGAGGAGTCTGTCTGACACACGCATGCATGCATGCATGTCCTCACACACACTTAACATTCAAAATAAAGCAAGCACAAAGAGAACTGGCGTATAGGGCACCAGGGAGACATTCTTGTGCGTCTGGATAAGTGTGTGTGTGTTTTGGCAGCAGGGAGGGACTTCGAGCCAATGCAGCTGTCCCACAAGAACAATTGGTTAGTGGTGGAGTGCTATTCGTGCTTGGGAATGTGACTGCCACTGAAACATGTTGAAATTGACTGCAATGCAACATCCGGTTAAGCGGAGATCCGCATCTGTCTGTACCAAATGACTGAACTGGTTACACAATCGACTATTCTTATTCATTACAGGCAGGAGGTCTTGCATAACTGGTGAGCTTTCAGAGAACAGAGTCACATTTCTGCTGCCATGCACCGTGTGTGTGTTTGTTTGCAAACTAATAGCCATTGATGACTGCCTGGGAGCTCATCCACGTGCTCCTCTGATGCTGAGTGTGCACCGAAACGAGGTGATGCTGGGTTTCCATGGTGACACAGGGATCTGCCAGACAGTGATGTGTCTGCTAAGAATATCAGCAATGGGTCCCTCCGAGCAC
Source organism: Tylochromis polylepis (assembly GCA_015107715.1). NCBI lineage: Eukaryota > Metazoa > Chordata > Actinopteri > Cichliformes > Cichlidae > Tylochromis > Tylochromis polylepis. The sequence continues at coordinate 18,589 of VVHJ01010536.1, forward strand.
GTGCATGTGTATGCGGGTCGGGTGGGATGGAGGACACGCTGGATGGGTTTGGGAGGAGAAATTTTATGAGGCTCTGTTTCCAGAGCAAACTCTCTCACATAAGTACCGACCACTCCACAGCACTTCACCACCTGAGCTGAGAGACGGGAGAACAGAAGGTCGAATTAGACGGTGAGAGACAAACAGACCGACGGCTTCACAGAACACGCCGAGGGCCGTTTTCGAGAGCCAAGAGGAGACGGCGAGTGTCTGCAAGCATCTCCCACCTCCCCTTCTTTTCTCCTGTCCTCTCCACCTCCTCTCTCACTTCCACCCTTCCAGTAACCATAGAGACCACAGTTGCCTGAAGATAGGTTTTTCTCCAAGACAGAAGCGGTGGTGTCAAATGCTGGATGTATGCATGCACACAAAAGCTCATTTTCAACACCCCCCCAGTTTTTAAAGGCTCTATTTATAGGGGAGGAGTACTTTTTTTCAAAAAAAAAAAATTTAGTGGTGGGCACGTACTGTTACTTTGTGCATATGAAGAGTACAGGAGGATGTGTCTGTCCATGAAAATCCCTCCACAATAGGTTCTGTCATAACTGCCTTCTTTGACGAGGAAGCTACAGCTTAAGTCTATCTGTCCGGACCATTATGAGCGGAAAATGAAGATTAAAGACAAGTTTGTTTTTTTGTAGAGGCTGAACAATGCATTGTACCTCTAATTGCTGTCTGGCCCTGTCCTGTTTGTGCTTTCAGCATCTCCATGTGCAACATCTGGTCCCAGATTGCTGTGTTATATTGATAAATACCAGCTGTGAGGTGTTCAGTTCCCTTTATTGAGCAGTCATGTCTCTTTTGTTCTGCTTGGCTACAGAGTGCACCTCCTGCAGCAGTCCTTACAGACCCATTCCTGATCACTGACTCATAAAAAAAGAAATGCTTTTGACATTAACAGTCACCACATAACACCAGTGATAAGGTGAGCCGCAGGCTGCTGAAGTGCAGCTCGATGATTACTGAGATGGCACAGAGCAACAGAAGTGGTGAGCTGACGAGTAATTAAAGCGAGAAAGCTGTCCAGTTATGTTGTAGCTTCAACAGCATTAAAACCTCGTTATAACCATTAGCAATTTGAATAACAGAGCACATACAATTCTACAAGGAAGACAAGTTGTACTTCGCTTTTCCAGACTGTAGTTTTGGACTTAACGGACACTGATGACACAACCAGAGATCACGGTCAAGGAGGTTTAAGTAGCTGAGCAGATGAAAATAACATTTCTTTGGCAGAACAAGGAAAGCACTTTTGGCTGGAAATGAACATAATACTGGCAAATGTGCTGTTACTATACATGATCACCTCATACTGTATACAGTACCTTGGATTGAAATATTTCAGACTGCAGATCATGGCTATGTGAGCATCAGCAGCAAAAAAGAAAGAAGAAAAAAAAGACTTGTGTCAAGCAATGAACCCCAACTACAAGCATTCCTGCCATGTCCCACACCCTATTTTAAGAAGGTACTACTAAACCTATAGATCTATTAAATGAGTCCTTTAACATCCTCTAAATAATCTGTGGATCCTTCATCTTTCATCTTTTTTTCCTGTTAGATTCCATGTACAGGTGTGAAACTCGCACCCAAAGAGCCTGCTGCTGAATTCTGATTCATGAGTTCTGCTTCAATAAATACATGCAACATCCTCTCAAATCAAGAACAGAACCGATGGAGCTGAAAATCAACAGGCAACTTATGCAAAAAGCAACAAAGCATGAACATCAGAAGAAAATAAAGTGCCAAAATGTCAAAGATTAGCACATATGATTGCTTAAACTTCTGATGGATCTATGTTCCTTCATTGTACGCTAGCAGCCAAGAGGTTTGTTTCTCACAAATGTTCAGTCAGCTTTAATGAGTCAGTTTCTGTCACACAAGTCCCCCGCTGACATTAAAAAGGTAATTCAGAACAAGTGTCTTCATCACTTAAAAATGTTGTGCTCCTTCAGGATTTTTGACTCTAGAGAACAATTGTTTACTCTCAGTGTAGCAGGTGAGTTCACAGTCAGCGGATAATGTGCAGGTATCTGAGGTCGGGGTATAGGAGGTTAGCTAGGAGGGCCAGCAGCCGGGGTCCATCTTTGAGACAATGTCCTGGGTAGCGGATGAACTGGACAGCCTTATTCACAGAGTCCTCTAACTCAGCATACTGCTTATTACTGGGCATGGCCTCCAGTGTCCCCAACATCTGAAACCATAGGAAAGGGGAAAAAAAAGAAGAAGTTATTTTTAGGTGATAATTACAAACTAGAAAATGAAACACTTCAGGTTTTTGCATACTTGCTGTGCTTTTGCAGAGAGCTGCAAGTCAGTGGTGGGTTGGAGTCGAAGCTCGCTCTCTGATGGCACTTGAATGGACAGAAAAGCTGCCAGACTGCGTACCACCACCCTGAACCTAAAGCATTACATACATAAACATCTAGTTTATGAACGTTTGTAAAAAAATTTTTTACACATTCTTTACTCTTTATGGGCTACAGGTGTTTTGATTACTAATAATGTGCAAGCCAGCTCACCTATTAGAGACAGGAGACCTTTTTCCAAGGCCTATAGCTCCTAGCAGGCCAGAGTTCAGTCTTTCTTCTCCCAGCTGAAGCAGCCTGGTTTGAAACCTCATCAGGCCCAAGACGACACCTGACACTTCACTCAGGCCTGCCTGTGGCTGCAGCTGCTCTGCTGAGAGATTCAGGGATTTGTGCCACCACAGAAACAGCTTGGCTTCATCAGCCGGACCACTAGAGACAAATGAAACATGTTCATATGTTTACAGCTCACAGAGGAAAAAAGCTACATGCTACACAAGAGCGAATGAAAGGGACAAACCTGGGAAAGACCTGATTGGTCCAAGTGTTAATTAGAGCCAGAGTCCTCCTCTCATTGGCTGCTGTGTATTCACTGTTGAGACGCTGCAGAATGAAGGCGTAGAGCGTCAGGAAACTGCCTCCTGATTGGCTCTCAGAAAGGAAGTCATCCACTGTGAGCTCGGGCACCTGCAGCGATGCCAACACAGGGCCCCACCCTACAGACTCCTCCTCGGCTGAATTGAAATCATGGACGTGAAAAAAAAAATACGTTAATTGTCTGACATCCTCTTGTTCTCTTCAAATGTTTTAAAATGAAAAGGACTAAACCAACTTTCAGGGAAAATGGTAGCCCTGAAATAAAAGGCCCCATACCCAAAACTGTTACTTACCATGGTTGAAGTATCCTGTAATGCATGCCTCCATGATGCGTGTCATGTGTCGCACCGAAGCAAGGCAACGGGAGCAGGCTGTGAGAAGGGGGAGAGTTGGAAAGCCCCTCCCCTTCCTGTCCAGCCAGGTAATGACATGGGCAGCGAGTGCCTCGCCCGGTGAGACGCCCACACCGTTGAGCAAAGCCAAAGCATCACTGAAGAGACTGCAAAACGCCATGTGCCTCTGCTCCAAATCTACCTCTGAAAGGGAACAGGAAGGAGTAGAAATAAGGTTATAACAGGGGTGTCAAACATAAGCCTCGGGGGCCAGAATTGACCCGGCAAGGACTCCAATTTGGCCCACTGGACAGCTTTGGAAAAAAAGGAGGGCATACATTTTGGACTTTTAACTGTATTTTAGTAAGTTTAGCAACTTCACCTACTGATAAAGACCTCCCCCATGACCAGTCATACTACACCAAAGTAATTAAGCAATAGACCAATAAAAAAACCAAACAATTAAAATCACAGAAAGGTTCCTGTTTTTTTTAAACGACTGAGTGTAGAAATTCCAGTTTAAAAAAAAAAAACAGGTCCACAGTAAAAAGCAAAAGGATATTTTCTGCAAATTAACAGACACTTTCATTTTTTCTTTTTCTGAAATTTTATATATTTATTTATTACAATTATATTTACTACATGATTTCTTTATCATGTAGAAAAACTAAGAAATACCGATGAAATTACACTTCTTTTTCTTATTTTTAGACATTTGAGCGATTAAATGCGTAGTTACACTTTCTTACGCTGACAGAAAGGAGCGTTTCACCTGTCTGGCTCACTTAGGATCAAAGTGGGCTGTATATGTGGCCCACCATGCAAAATATACTCAACAAAAATATAAACGCAACACCTTTGTTTCTGCTCCCATTTTCCATGAGATGGACTTAAAGATCTAAAATTCATTCCAGATACACAATATTACCATTTCTCTCAAACATTGTTCACAAATCAGTCTAAATGTGTGATAGTGAGCACTTCTACTTTGCTGAGATAATCCATCCCACCTCACCGGTGTGCCACATCAAGATGCTGATCTGACATCATGAGTAGTGCACAGGTGTACCTTATACTGCCCACAAT
>VVHJ01010541.1:5770-20646 GCA_015107715.1 Tylochromis polylepis
TTACCCTGCTAGCTATCAGGCAAGCATGGAGAAACACATGCCAGTCATGTGTTCAAGTGACACTAAATCCAAACCACTTAAATCTATGTTAGGGTTACGAGGGGGTTCTTGGAAAATCTTTAAGAGGATTCTCTGGCCCCAAAAAGCTTGATTACGCCTGTCCTTAAACCTACTTTCTGATTAGCTCGAGTTTGTTTTATATTTACACTTTTCAGCACAAGAGTCTTTGAGTGGTGCATGGTTTTAAACAGTTATTCACAAAGGATAAGGTTTAGGTAAAGGCATGCCTCTGTTTACTTGGCCAGGCACTCCACTTTTTGTTAGACCTTGTACTGCTCTCCCATCTGCAGTTAGTGCATGTTGCCCAGAAATATTAACTTAGATTATTTAAAAATAAAAAACAAAAAACTCTGGTGTCAGTTTGCCATTTTATGTTGAGGCTTATGAGCTGGGTCCTACCACTACCAACAAGGTAGAATAACATTATATAGGGCTGGAATTAACAAATTAACAATTAATCTAATTTATATAATAATTAATATTTTTCAGATTTTTAATGTTTGTGGTTTTCAAACGATAAAAAAAACATTAACATTGTTAATAAATTTCTCTATTAAAAAGAATTTTAAAAAGGTGAAATATTCTCATTTGAGAGGCTGAAAATGGCAAGATTTGGCATTTTTGTAATTAACGCATTATTTAAAGTGCGAATTAAATGTTATGATACAACAAACCCACTTTCACCTTTAAGTGAAAGGCTCAAGGCAGACTGTAGTACTGGATAAGGACTATTTTTATGTCACTAAATGCACATTACAAAGGCTACACCAGTGTGTGTTGTGTCTCTCTGACCTTGAGTAGCTGGGTCTTGTCGTACTCTCTACGATGCTTATAGATGCATTGGCTGAGTAGGGAGTACAATCGCTCCAGCTGCTCCACACTGTAGCCCTCACTCTTCTTCACCACCATATCCAGTAGAGCCTGCAGGAAACAATGCAAATAATTTGTCTTAGAAAATAAATACATCTTACAGACATATACCACAGATTATTACAATGCAGAAACAATAACAGCACAGACACAATCGGACAGTCGTACAGTGATGGAACAACGGTTCGCACAAGCAATGCACTGATGGTGTGCATGGAGATGCATCATTTGGAGGTCAGCTGCATTCAAAAGCAATTAAGATCAGAATGACAGCTAATTAAGGCTAATCATAATTAGAACCAAGTTTACATTTCACTGCTACTTTAATTAAAACATTCTGGACAGTCAAAGGCCCTTTTAATTGACCCGTTCTTCACATTTTACCTAAGCCAAAGTCTGTGTGTATATGTGCTTCTATTTAAACACACGGTTCATCAGAATGCATGGACTGAGACAGCAAAGGCACAATAATTAAAGTTATCATCACTGACACAAGGCAAACAGAGAAACCTCAACAGAAATTAAATGGTGTGGGTGTGGGAGAGACAGAGGGAGGGAGAAAAACTTGCTTGAAAAACATAAAATCAAGGCAATATGATGATTAATAAGACATGGATGTTTGTCAGAGCCTCATCAGTGAATGTCTGAGAGATAATTACAGTGAGCAAAAGAACGAAAATTGCAGAGGTAAAGGGGTTAGCATTGTATTAATCACTGTACTCCATCTGACAATGGGTTGTGTTTAAAAGACAGTTGGCCTGATTAAAGTTAAACTGAGGCTTCACATCAAGAGAAACTTCAGCAGAAACTTAATCCCAAGACAAAGTCTGCTCATAACCTGAAATCTGGCCTGAAGAAAAATACTCGGTAGGATTTTTTTTACTTTTTAGCTTCTATTAAGATACATCACAACTGGGAGCCATGTACCTGCCACCAATATTGTTATTATTATTCTTTATAACTGAAAGAATGAAAAATGTCGTGCATGATGCATTAGTCATAATGGTTCATATCGAATCATCGTGACAAACATTTGCTAGTGTTGTATAATTGCTCTTTCATCTCTGGACTACAATGCTGACTAACGTAATCAATGACCTCCTAAAAGCCTCGGTTTTTTTACATTGTTTTTTGCTACAACACAGAAACCCATCACATCACATGGAGAGAGAAATTACACCTGCTTCCAACTAAACACCATTACCTACATTAATGTTTTCACATTTTGTATTTAGAAGAATGGATAAACTCCAGCTAAAAGTGGACATAATATGTCCATTTCCAGCTCCATATTTATTATCCTTGAAGTCTATCAGAGTACCTCTGCATAATTCACAATTCAAAATCAACATTATTCATCTCATATTAGGCCTCGGTGCAGCCCCTCAGTTTAAAAAAAAACAAACAAAACAAAACAAAACAAAAAACCCAAAAAACAAGCACTTCTTGATTAGCTTCCTCTCACAAACATAAGGTTTGAACAGCAGGTTGGCATGTGCCTGAGATGGCTATATTAAGGATATATAATCTCTTTGATATCATAAAGCACAACAAATGGAAAAATAGTGTTAAAGCAATGATTAATATGAAAAACCACAGTGTGAAAGAAAAATCAGAACAAGCTTTTACAACTTCACTTTCAGTGACATATAAACATTTCTATACTGACTGATTCGGGACTTCTTTTCACCTGTTCACCTGTTACTTATCACCCTCTTCTACAGTTATCGGTTACCGTCACATGTTTAATCAGCGCCCTGAACATGGACAGCCATCATCTGTTCGCCACAGTAGCTGCCGTTAGTATCACACTCTTAATTCCCGAAAACACTGTATTTAAAACAATCTCTATGCAGATTGACAGCTGCGCTTGCAGGCTGCCTTATTCGAAAAGCAGAGAAGCATATGTTCCTGCACTTTTCTGTCAAGATGGAGGGCATGTGGAAAGAGGAATGCAATCAGGTTAAATTACTTACATTGTACAAGTTTTCTTCTAATCAGTTTATGCAAAGGTTTATTTCATCCCTCTCAAACTGAAGGAAAAAAAAAAAGCGGGCGTGTTTCTTCTGATTGGGGTGTTTAAAGTAAGCATTATTTTTCCTGTTTCGGCTTTTGAAATGATTACAACCGGGACATCAGACTCTGTATAAGTACAGCCACTAAATGCATACCATATAGAACTTCAAAGTCCAGAAAACAGGACTTTGAAAAGATTATACCTTTGAAACATTCAAACTTTCATAATTTCATCTGGTAGTATAGAAATCACTGGTTATATCCATTTTCATAAGAACTTCCACCTGGCCAATCTAATAACTGAGTCCCTTGACAAATAATGTCTACATAAAGAAGCTAAGAACATGAAAAAAAATCTAATATTCAGAATTCATGCAGAGTGATAATCATGATCTCTGCAACACTGGGAAAAAAAACTGCCATCAGCTGCTACATATTGAATGTATTTTACTGGTGTCTTTTGTACTTTTTTCACATTAAGTCTGGCCTAACATCAGGGGAGCTATCAGGTTTCATAGTTTCAATCCAGCCATAAGAACTAATAAAAGAGGTCCAAATGGAGCACATCACAGTGAGATGCCGGTTTTAACAACACATGCATAAAAGCTTTAATTAGCATCATTACCGACCCATCTCACATGTGTAATAATGTCAGCCAGCCTTCCTTTCATCTCACTGCCACTGCATTTCTTTCCATTTTTCATCATGTTCTCCAACTCTTGCTTTAAGTGCATTTCTCTACTTTATAATGCACCTTTTTCTCCTGAGATAGTTCATCTTCTCACCTCAAGCCATTTTCACTGTTTTACACAGCCTCTTCTCACCTCCTCTTCAACTGCATTTCCGACATTACTATTGCAAAACAGTCTTTGCTTCTGGTGTATTTGTCTTTGCATTCTCCTCTGTTATGCGGCTTTCTTTCCCCTCTTTGTTCTCTCTCTCTCTCCCCATTTCTTCGCTTTATTCTCCTCTTACTGTTACCAGGCTGATTGCAGCAGTGCACTTCGCAGCCTTTGTCAGCTTGATCAGGGTGTCGGCGACACTGTGGGGTAAATGGTGTGAGAGGGTCTTACATGGGCTCAGTGACTGAGTGAGCTCACAGCACACAAAAGGGCCGTAATCCCATGCGTTAAAGACTACTACTGACATGGGCCATTTAACCTCACCCCCTCTAAACTCCTTGCTCCATCTTCCCCCACAACCTTTTCTTTACCCACATCTCTATCTGTCCCCATGCTTCTTAAGACCATAGATTGAAAAGGGAGGGGTGGGCCGCCTGCGATTTTAGACAGCAAAGCTGAATAAGGGTATACAGTGTCATTAGCGGCAAACTCAGAGTTTTTGTTAACATGGCAAGCACAAATGTTTTATAAAATGCAGTACTTCCACTTAAAAACCTTGAAAAGTGTGATCCACTGAATTTACAGTCGCTCTATGCTTCAGATATTTTGCAAACAAATCCCTTTTTCAAATAAGCATGCTGTACACAGTCAGCCATGCAGACTGGAGTTGACTGTGATACAGTAGAGGGTCTTCTTTGATCACTGAAGGCTTCACTATCTACATGCACGTATGTTGGAGAGACTTCCTCACCACTGGCTGAGAGAAGAGGGTTAGCAGGCAGAGAGGGAGGAGAAAAAAACCCCTCAACAACAAGGACTCAAAATCCAACAGTCTCCGTCACAAGGGACGCCATTAATCCTTCAATATCTGCCTCTAAGAACAATTCAGCCCACTCTTCCTGTTAATTAAGATTTTGTGTCTCCGATACTAGCAAATGAATGAATTATTAATGATTCTGGTTTGTTTGTTACCTTCGGCTGAGGCAGACACTGGATTTGGATTTGCTGATTTATTTATTTATTTATTTTTTAAAGTCATGGTAGCAAATAATGTGGTTTACAGGGCACTCGGTCACACGGATAATGCAATATTGATAGTGTTACAAGGGTCAGGGACAATCATGATGAATCATATTACCATGGTCCCAGAACATTAAAATGAAATGGTGTTCCCGTTCAGTAAAAACCGCTGCAGGGGTCGACAGCTCATCTTAAATATGCAATGCTTGGCTTTACAGGAAAATGCCATTAGATTACGGTGAATTCTCTTTACCTTAGTAAAGGAGGAAAAAAGGTTTTCCATTGTTATATATGGTAACGTCTTTTGTGCAAAGTATGCAATTCAATATCTGAATAAAATGAGTCCACCGATACTGTTTAAGAATGGCATTACTCTCTTCTTACCGATGATTTTAATATTTACCTATGTAAATGAACACATAATGCTCCATGTGCCATTAGGTTTATTCGGTGACTCAGTCACTTAGATAATGAGTAGAACACTGAAGTCAGAATCAAATGCATACATACACAAAAAAATATAAATCACGAATGAAAATAAATGTATATAAATGTTATTATATTCACTCACACACAAAGATCAGTAAAGGAGTTAATTTTAATCGATAGAAAACTTGGAGACCTAAGGGCTGGTTTTCTGGGCAGGGGGTAAATTAAACTATTCTAAGGCTATAATCTAGAAATGTCAATCCTAGTGGCTTTCCTAATACATCTTAAATGTAGTTCTACAGAATAGAGAGGCCTGGGATAGTTCAAACTTTATCTCAGGACTTACCACATGGCTTCAAACTCAATTAGGAGAAAACAATCTGAGCAATTTTTTTTTTTTAACTCAAAAATACTGATCACAAGATGAGCCGTAAAAATCAAATAGTCCATCTATGACATGAAATACTTTCACAGAGTCTGGGTAGGAATATAGAACATTGAGAAATGACCAAATTTAAAATCTGCCGTTTTCATTTGGCAAGTCCTTGGCAAAAAAAAGGAAAAAAAAGTATTACAAGATAAAAATGACAATTGGGAGGAAAAACGATAATAAGATGGAAAAAATAAATAGGAAGGAAGGAAAAGGAGGAAAGAAATTTCATATTTTACAGACTCAAGACAGGAGAGATCCAATATCACCAGGTAATAAAGGAGAAGAACACCAAACAGACCTCCACATACACCCAGCAAAATTATCAGATGAAGATATGTTTACCAAACAAATGCACAGGGGAGAAAAATTTAATACAGAAAAGATTTAGGTCAAGGTTATGGAAAAGGATTTGCTAATGAACTGATATGATTAAACTTTGGGGAGAGCTCAAGGGAAATAAAGGGTAATCAATACAAACTCCTTTCCATGTGTCGTGCAACCAGTGTGCGCTCCGGTGTGCAGGGAGAGTAAAGTGTTAAAGAGTGAAAGATGCTGACCGAGCACTAAGCGTTTCACACCGTCTGTGCATAATGAGGGTATGCTTTTGGAATACACAAAATCATGTACAGCCTGGTAAAGCTGGATTCCTCTGAATAAGCAGTGCAGCTTAAAGAGTTGCAGCAGGTATTTGCTATCATAGGATTTGAGCATGGAGGAGGTGGCGGAGGCTTGAAATTCATTACTACAGACCTACTTTTACTATACATTATTAACACACACAATATAACTGACCTGGAATCGCAGCCTGCCCATGAATTAACAACTGCAATAGCATCTTAACAGGATTGTTCCCTTTCCATCGATTAACTCTGTACAACACATAAGTATGGGATATATACTTAGGGGGTATATGTGCAGGCGGGGCCATGCCATCATAGGGCCTCTGCCTTAAAGACGTGAACAGAGGAAAAAAAAGACGTGAATAGAGGTTTCTTCAGCCAGGACACGCGGGGGCATGAAATCCCATACTTATGTGTTGTATTGTGTTCCTCTCTTTCAGGGAACGGAAGAAACTGTTTGTTTCAGCCCTGATATTATATATTGTAGCCAGACATAAAAAAAATACCATCTTCATGTACTGTATAGGTATTAAGATGTACAAAATCCCACACAGTGTAACCCTTAGTTTGCATAAGCTAAAGGTTGAGGAGATGCATGAGATGGGAGGCTCAATAAATCAGGCCTCAAACTATTAGAAGAGAAATAAGAGAGACTAACTGGTATGTTTATGTTGTGTGAGCAAACAAGTGACCCTAACCTGCATAGCCAAGAGGCACAGATATGCAATTACATGCAAATGGGAGATGTGTCAAAGCAATCAGTGCGAATGAATAAAAATAAAAGAAGCACTTTAAGCACCATCTATTTTTATTGACAATCAAAACGATGGTCCGGCACTACTATTAAACTGTCTTCTTTTGAACAGGCATGAGGCATGGCTACTTTGCCAAAGGGGGCCCCTGCTGTTATCAATACTAAAAAATGAAGGGAGATGACAAACTGCAGCAGGGCCATTTCTGTTGACAAGCTTCTCTAAAACAGGAAATCCTGACATGCTGTAGCTAAGCATCAAGCCAGAAAGACTCCATACTGTGCCAGTGACAAGAAACACTGGCTTTTTCTGGGCAGCTGCTAAAGGAAGCAGCAGAGCAGACGATAATCTGTGTGTTCTTGGTGAGATGGAGGAAAAATTGCTGAGGCCAGATTGGATTTCTTGTTACTGAATTCTCATCTACAATCCTCAGCACCACTTCTCTTAGCCCATCTGTGGACAAGTGTCTGATTATTGATGAAAGAAAACAGCTGAGAATGAGAGACGTTTTGGAGTAGGGAGAGAAACAAGCCTCAGGACCTATTTATTCATACTGAGGAATTCATTTTGATCCAGACAGCATCAAGCATCATTTCAGTGAAACTGGCAATAACAGAACTTGATTTTACTAAGTGAATCAGAGCAAATAACTGCGCAATGGCTCTGAAAGGCAGGGTGTGAATACTGAAATAATACCATCTCCGTCCTACGGCTTTGTGTGTAGGGTCTGTGAACAAACTCATAACACTCTGATGGTATTTAATTCCAGAGAGATTTCAGAGCCTCTTCCATCAAGTTAAAAGTCAGGAATAATGAAGCTTCTACAATCAATGACTACAACTGAAGAGTGAGGGAACAGTACACCACTCACTGTGGGCCCTAACACACATCAGGCACTGTGCCTGTGCCAGTCCCAGCCCCGCCAGCAAATATCTGCTTAAATGGCGACTCTCATCCTGCGCACCGGAAATTCAATTTGTTCCGTAAGCCTGGGATGAAAAAGCAATTATTCACAGTCCCCTCTTTTCACAATCTGTTTCTTTAAGATATCTCCCTTCTTCCCCCTACTAACAAATAAACCTCCAGATTAGTGCTATGTGTGGCTGTTCATAGGGGCAGCCAGTTGAAGCACTAAGATCAGGCCAGCTAAAAAGCCTGTCAATCAGGCTGAAAGATGGAGTCAGGTTCAGCACCAAGAGATATGTACCCCTACGGTCCCCATCATCCCCATGGGATGTGTGTAAAAGCCACTAGATAATGGCTTGATAGTTGGATGTCTCTTCGGAGCGTTGAGGAAAGACGTAAGCACATGTCAGGAAGGACACTTCTTTTACACCAATTACACTACACAGAGCGCTGTAAAACCAGCCCCCCCCCCAAAAAAAATAAAAAACCATCCGATCAGTGGGAAGTGCTGTCAAGGAGGCCCACTGAGCCGAGGCTCCAATTTACACTTGGGGTATTAGGTGGGACCCTGGCGTGACAGTGCAAAGTACCACGGAGCTGCTTCACATGCTTCCACTTACTTGAACACACCCTGGGACAAGTTGGCAGATCTAGTGGGGCAGAAAGAAGCTCATGTTTGAGTCATAACCTTGTTTCCTTGAAATTTAGCTGGAACAACACCTGTTGATTGAAAGATGTGAAACTGCTTCTTTCCACTGTAATTGGCTCCCTCCTATGTTCAGAGGGCAGGGACACAAAAGGTGGATAATTGAAAGATAGAAGGGGACAAGCGACAGTGGCGTAACTGTAGCATGAATGAAAAGGAGGGATAAGCTTAAGAAGTTATTCATGTGAGAAGGGCAGTGTGACAGCATCAGCTCCAGAAGAGACCTATGGATCTGGTGAAAGCTTAAGGCTGGTCACCCATGATTGCGCTTCCACAACCTCAATACCTTAAATCCCATTAAAAAAAAAAAAAAAAAAAAAAAAAAAGAGAGAGAGAGAGAGAGAGAGAGAGAGAGAGAGAGAGAGAGAGAGAGAGAAAAAACAATGTTTCCTGGTATTTTTTTCTGATATCCAGGGCCCAGCGGGAAGAAAAAAAAAAGAAGAAATTTCTAATATTCCAAAGACTTTATTCAACTTTTTCTATGTTCTAAAAGTTACACTAAGGGACAAGTTAAAGCGTGGGACATTCCAGGCGTCTAATCCACCTGTTGATTAAATGGGAGGGAGAAAAGCTGAACAGTCTGAAGGCATGACAATGTAAAAGTTAACACCATTGATTTTAACATCAATTAAAACTGAATGGATGAGGTTGTGCAACTTGTGCATTTAATAAAAGTTTACTACAAACCGTTTTGCTTCTTCTGCCTTTCTTACTTTGTGCAACTTACTTACAGCTTGCCTGTTTACAACTTTGCATCAGAGTCAGAGAGGAGTGCTCAATCTGCCAGGGCTGCAAATGTCTGCGTAATATCTCACACTCAACAATAAACGAGTGTTTTACATCAACAAAATACATATTAAAATGTAAATCTATTCAGTTCAGTTATATTTAGTACATAGCACCAATTCATATCATAACATAAAAGGTTCAAGGAGCTTTATGTTGCACTATTGGAGAGAAATGTGCAAGCACTTTACAACAGTGGAAAGGAACAACTCTCTTAACAGGAAGAGGCCTCCAGCAGAACCAGGCTAACCAATTAGTAATCCTGATGCGAAAAGCAGCAATTTTTAAACATTTAATCTGCAGTTTTATCAGCCATATATATGAATATGACTGCCAGTGCAATTTCCATCACTGGTCAGAACAAGGCACATACTGGCTCCCTCTCAGAGTTTCACTTGCATATAAAAATATGCACAAAAAAGATGACTTAATCGTTCATATAATCGAAAGAGTGACCAATCAAGACCATATAAATGAGCCACAGCTGTTTCCATTACAGAAGGGAGGAGAAAACAAAAAAGCAAGCCTTTCACCATGACTGTTAACAACAGCATTGCAACAAGTAGCCAAATGAACTTAAGTAAGATTAAACAAAAGCATATTTTCAACATTTTTGATTATAGCTCATCTTCTCCATAATCAAAATCTAATTATGCAGTTTCAAAATGTGACAGTCCACAGCTGGTAGTGTTGGAACTAATACATCTTTGTTTAACATTTGTATTTTTATACATTTTCTTATACTGATGGGAACTGAAGCTATTTATATTTACCAAAAAAATGGCAACCCCATTTTTTCACCATCTTTATAACATCAGTATTACCTATATGAAAATTCAAAAGAATAATATCTACTAATTGGATTGGCTATTGCGTATTTCTTTTTTTCTTTTTTTTTAAAATTATTTAATTTGTTTAAATATTTTTGCAATATCCTACAATCTTCTTCCAGTCCTCTAACAAAGTAACTCAGATTGGAAACTGTTGAAATCATAACTGGATACATTAAGTGATCAAAATCACAAGAAATGCTAATTTATTGACATTTATTGTGATTGTTTCCTCATTACAAATGTTTTATCTTTGTGTTACCAGAACAGTTTTTATACAGATCACACTACCTGTTAAATCTCAAATGCTTAACAGTGCACAATGCCAAATCACACCAGCTGTTACATCCTTCATGGTCTGAATTAGAATGATGGCTGTGTAAAATCAACAAGATGGCAATGAGGTGTGGACAGGATTTTAAAAAGCTGAAGTCTTGATGGTTTGAAAGAAGTTAGAAAATGTTTTAGTACTATGTGTGTGTGTGAGCCTTTTCTCAGCCAATTATTTGGGTATAAGCGAATGCAGACCAGAGGCCAGTGTCTATAACTTTCAAGTAGATTTTTGTTTGTTTGTTGTATTTTAATTAGAAATACTGAATACAACTGCTGCAGTAATAAAACAAAGTCACAACAGATATTTGAAGAAAATGTCTCAGTCTAAATCAAACAAGCTTTGAATTATTAAGCTGCTGTTACAGCAACATTTATGGGCCACTATCTTCTGCTAACATTTTAGTGTTTGAACAATAGGATGCTTAGATATTTTTTTCCAGGCACTTTTTAAGCATTTTCACGGTACATAATCAAACTTTGCCAGCACCTCATAAATAAGGTGCTTATAAATACTTGATACTCATCATACTTGGTCATATTGATCTATTTTTTTTTTATTTTAACAATATTTTTCCAAAAAGAATTTTAAGTAAAATACCATAAAGAATAATGTATGAAACTATGTCCTGCTACTTAAAAAATTAAAACATAATTTACCTTTATTCATCTTTCCCAGTACAAAAGCATACACAGATGTATTTCATTAGGCTTTCACAAGACTAGCATTCTTAAACCAGGAATAACAGCTCCACATTAGTAACATGAGCACGTGGCCAATTAACATTAGGACCACATCTAATTCTCGACCTTTGTCAAAGACGGTTAAACTGATGCTCAATTAAACCAACATCAGTAATACTGTATTTCACCATAATACTTGGATAACATACCAGCGGTGACAGCTAGCTACAGTGACAAAAGCTTCCACCCACATCCTGCAGAATTTACAGGAGGTCACATTTACAGATTTTGCTCTTGTTTCAACCATGACCTTGTCTTTTTCATTATCAAGCTAACGCTCATTAAACCTGCCACCTCCCAGCATGTTGTCATGTCCCACCCACTGTTCCATCACAAGGCGTATATTTCAACAACACCAGCAGATCGCACTATAGCCAGACATAGAGGCTCCAAGCAGCAGGTGATGCTTGAGTGGAGTCGTATTCATTTTATGGAAAAGAAGTGGTTCTCACCAACTTATTTTCTTTCTTTATCTAAGAGGCCAACTATACAGCCAGACAGTAATTCATCTCAAAAGCAGTGCAGTTACAATTTTAAGCAATTACGAGCACTTTATCCAGAATCTATGCACCTTTTAAACCTTGAAAACACCCCAATAAAATTACAGTATTTACAAGAATGTAAGGAAGCTTAAGTACGTGTGGTGTGCTGCTACACCTGTTATGGTGATAATGGTTTATTTATTTTCTTATTTTATTAAAAAATATAATTCTTACCAAAAGTCGCTGGTGGTCAATTACCACTGGAGGATGGGGAGGGACTGCTTGTGGCTCTTCCTCTGTCCTTTCAGTGGACTCCTTCAACTGCTCTGATGAGCTACTGTTGAATGTCCTCACTTCGAAGACATCAATGACAAGACAAATGAATTTACCAAAGAAATATTAAACATTTAATTGCAATCAAAAGTAACTGAATAGCCTAAGCAAACCAACTAAATTGATGCAGTTTTGTTCTTCTCATTAAAAATGCTATTCAAAGAAAAATACGTTTAAAATGTCATGGCTACAGGTTCAATGCAATTATACAGCAGAAAAACAAATTATCTGAAGCTACTATCAGCTATAAAGTGTACAACATCTCACATCTGGCCTATTTCCTTTCCATCTATTACAAGGTTCAAGACACGTTTCGATGAAAACAAAAGGCATGCCTCAGTGTTTAATGAGATGGGGGTGGAGTAGCTTAGTTTTTCTATTGGTTCAGGAGCCATAGTTTGTGTTCTGTTGTCTGATTATGTCATCCTCTGATGCCTTCTTCATATTTTATCAGCACCATTACCTCAGCCTTCCAGCTGGCCTCATCATAAGCCAAACCACAGGCCCATAATCAAACAAACACTTATTGCTCATCTCTGACTTAAACACAGCACCCCAGTAGAAAGGGCATAAGGTTTCATGGCAAAGAAACTAAATATATTGGAGCAAAGGAAAGTCAGCCACTGCTGAAAATCTAAAAACTGAAAACCATCTAAAGATGCATATCAGGAGGTGTAGCATATCCATATAACTTTCGAGCCCATGGCATTCTGCTATGAAATGTATCCAAGCCAAAAACAGTATTTATAAATGCTAATGCTACTTATGTTTCATTATAGAGTCTCACGTCCTATTTTAAACCAAGCATAAATCAGAAAAACTGGATGATAATCACAACAGTAATTTATCATATTTAAGTGCTAGGCAACCCATTGGCTGACTGTCTAACAACTCACAGATGTTTGTTAACGTTGCATAAAAACACATTTAGGATTTAAAAATTAGCAAGTCAAATTAAGAGATCAGAACAAGTAGCCCTAACATTGCACTTCTCTCTTTTTAACTCATCACATATATTTGCATTTCAAAAGTGTGAGAAAGCATTAATAGTGAAAACAGTGTACTGCAAGCAAAAGCTCTACATTTGTGTTAACCAATATTAATGCTGGAACATAAATCTAAGAATGGCATTATACCTTCTTTGTTATGATCTTCCTCAACAGTTTCCATTACTGCCACTCCATCCTGAGGATGCTGCTCCTGAGTTGGTTTGCTCTCATTTTTGTCTTTGTGCTCATCCTGTTCAGCTCTATTAGAGCCCTCAGCCGTGCTCTGAGGAGTCCTTGTCTCTGCCTCACTGCTCCCCTTGAGGCTCTGCAAGTCAAGGCTGTCCATTGACTCATTTCCATTCACACAGTCCACTTGTGAAACCAGGAGAACCTCTGTGTGCTTAGGCTGGTCCTCAGCATCTGAAGACACCGACATTTCAATCAAAGGCTGGAAGTCAGCCCGACTGGCCTCGCTATCCCCGTCTGTGTTAGGCTGAGAACTACCACCAAGGCAATGTGGTTCGGTGTTTCTCCCTGTGATCTCAGGCTCTGCCTCTTTAGCTGCAGGCTCCTCAACCTTAGGCATTGGCGCCTCTCTGGCTTCACTAGCATCTGGAGGTTTATCGGGAGTTGCAACAGGGGGTTCGTTGGAGCTTTCTTCTTCTGTGGAGGGGGCATGTGGATGATGGCCATTGGGTTGGGGACCTGTAATATCACAAGATGATTCCTCATCCTGTGTTAAACATGAGTCACTGGGCCCTGCCACTTCCACCTCCGCCTCAGGCTCCTCCTCTTCCTCCTCTGTTCCTTTCTTGTAGTTCTTCTTTTTCCGTATGATGCCCCGCCCCCATGATGGCCGCCTCCGAACCTTCCGCTTCACATGATCTATGAGGAAAAGGGAAAGGAAAAGAGACAAGATGGAAACAATATTAACTGAAACAAGCACAAAATGTTCACAAGGGTAGCTTTTTTGTTTTAACAGAAATATTGCATTTTGCACAGATAACCCAAAATAACACACCTCCACAATGACTAATGCTTACAAAAATAAATTTCTCATTTTTGCTTCTTTTCAAAACATACTGTAAATTTTATTTAAAAAAAAAAAAAAAAACCATCTCTCCTTCCCTACATAAAGTCATAGCACATATTACAAGTTGACTGCATTTAAATCTGGACATTTGGCCTTCCTCAAAGGGTAATAAGCAACGGGTGACATAGATCACAGGGAAGAGGCAGACAGAGACAGCAGTCCTGCTATATCATGGATGTTAGACACTAATGACAACAGATGGTGCTTGGGGTTTTGAGAGGAAAGAGCAAACCAAAGCCTGATCTTTGAAAGTGCAGTTAAAGTGTCACAGCAAGCCCACAAGAATGCAAAATGCAGTAAAACTTCAAGGCATTTGCCTTCATTTACTGCTTTTTCAGAGCAGACACAAACCACAGCAACAAAGTCAGAGTGAAGGACAGATACAGAAAAACTGTGAAAGAAAAATAAAAACAAAACAAAACACACATAGGGACCCATCACAAGTCAGTTTCTTTAGCCACTACCATAAGTGGCTGAGAGACACAGACTCTAACCCCAAAGAAACAAGTTGTTCCCAAATTTAAAAAAAATAAAAGAAATAAAAATCTGCTCAGTTCTGTCCAGCAATTAAACAAAACTACCTCAGAATAATATTACTCACGTTGCAGGAACCTAGATCTGCTTACGGAGTCACA
>VVHJ01010551.1:5526-16990 GCA_015107715.1 Tylochromis polylepis
TTATAGTTTGTTACCCCCCCCCCCCCCCCAAAAAAAAATCCTTTGTTCCTCACTAAAACTCAACATTCAAACCATTAAGGGGAAAGGCTGCTTCATTTGAAAAGAGTGCAACAAAGTCTTAAATTCTTTTTGTGAAAACAATTTCGGCAGTATCATTATTGATCACCTTTGTGAAACACAATAGGCTTAATCCAGACCAATTCTAGTGCAGACAAAGAGTGATTATATGTGGCTGCAGATCAAACACATTAATCTGTCGCCTGTCGACAGTTACTGATAACCTCATTTCCCCGAAGAAGACACAAATGAAATATAAAAACTGAATAGACAGAGCTAAATATGAACTATTTTTCTAGTTATAAAGATATGACTACTGTAGATTGAGGCTGTTGAAAAGAAAGTCACATGGTCAATAAAGTAGCAGAAAAATGATGGCCAAAGATGGCAAAGAGGTATGTTTTAGCTCTGATTATTCTAAAGTTTGTAGCTACATTAGTTAAAAACTGCATTTGTATTATTTTGGTTGCTTTTTTCTGAACAACAGCTTCATGTGTGAATGACACGAACAGAGCGGTGTTAATAAATTCATTAGCTATGATTATGTGGTGCATTTTCCATACTTCACACTGTTACATTTTGGAGCAGCTGTTTTTAACAATTAAACATTGTTGAATATGCAGTGAAAATGAATTATGCGCAAATGTTTTTCAGCGCATTACATAAAAAGGAATCACAGCTTTTTGCAAGCTGGCAAAATCAAATCGTTAGATGATCACTGCAACTGAATGAGCGTGTCTTCTGTATTGTCCCATAGTTCATCTGTTTTATTTATCTGCTGTAATGAAAACTTTACTCCGGAGCTACAAGCGTAACTTAATGGGGGGTGCTTGCTGGGAAGGCCCGTCCTGTCCTCCTTCATCGTTACTGTCATCAAAACGACGTGAAAGTTGTGTCGTTGCCACTGCTTTAAAAGGAAGATGTGTTGACTGCCAGAAATAAAGCCTTCTCTATTATTAGTGCAAAAATGAAAAGATCAGTTGCTGTAGCAGTTACTTAGCAACAGCCGTGGCAGTGCATTGTAGTACCATCACAGCACCCAAAGAAATGTGTCATGTTTAAGCTGTTTTTAATCACTGGCTCTGGATCAAACTCCAGTTTAATGGTTTTTGGGAGAACTTCGACCCCTCGCTGAATGTGTGTCTCAGCTCAATTGTTTGTAGCCCTTTGATATAATGCATTCTGTAATATGTCTGTATGAAAGTTTCTCCAGTAGTGCTTCAATAAGAAGCTCGTGTGAACAGTTTAAGTGTCATCATCTGCACACTTAGTGCGCTTTTATATATTTCGTGTGCTTAAACTCCTTAACCAGTAGATTAGAGTAAGATTACATTTAAACTGCACCAAAAAATGTTTATTGCATTAAAAATGACTCAAATAACAAATTCAGAATGAAGGAGGCAGATGGGGAGGCCACAGACAGGGCAGAGAAAGATAAAGTTAATAAAAATAACCCAAAAGAAAACCAAAAAAAGGAGCGTTAATTGTGCCTTACTTATTTAAAGAAGCTTATCTATTTTAGTGGGTTAAGATTATATTAAAGCTGCACTTACATAACAGTTATTTTATCAGTATTTCAGTAAGGAATGAGTTATTTTTAAACTTTCAAACTAAAGAAGACAGAGACGGTTAAGAAAAAAAAATTAAGTACACTTTAACAAGAAGCTGAATAAAACTTACATGAGTCTAGGTAAACACAAAATCCAAGGATGCAGTTTCAGCAAAGGTAGTGCTTAATCAGAAAGCTGAAGAAAGTCAAGGAACATGGGGGAAAAAAACATTGGTAATGCATACAAGAAAGCAAAAAGATGGACTCATAAACAGGAGAGCACAGGAGAAGTAAAGAGTTGCCAACACGTAGAGAAATTACAAATACGGGCATTAAAATCAATAGAAACACAAGAGGTTGTATTTTAAGAATAATATGGAAACAACACATAAATACAGGCAACTGTCAGCTACCCCTCAGCCTCCAAGTAGACACACCTTTGGTATCGCATTAAATAAGTTATCACATTCTCAACATTTTCAGAAAACTTGACCTCTGACTTTGACCTTGAGGTCAACACCCGCCCATCATGGTGACGGCATTACCCCATCGGCCTTTTATGGCTCAGGGGTAAAAACTCAAACACTTTAAAACACACACAGTAACAACGCTCTAATGTAACAGAATAGAATAGCCCTTCGTTGTCATTGTACATGTAGAAAGAAAAAGAGCAGCGCACTGGAGGATCACCTGATTGTCACAGTATAGCACAGTGAAAGGTTGCCCTGTCAGAGGACCTGCCAATGCTGGTGTTCTTTGGAAAAAGCCAATCAAGCTGCACAGCACTGGTCTGTGAGAAGAGGTCTCATCAAACGTCCTTGTTGCCATCCTCACGGAGTCTGTTTCTGACAGTCTGGTCAAAAAACATGCACATTTTTTTCTGGGTTGTCTTGTCACCAGTGCACCTGTTGTCACTTTAATTTGCACCAAACACATGCACTTTCATTTGCTGGAGGTCACTCTGTAGTGGTCTGGCAGCGCTCATCCTGTTCTTCCTCGTACAAAGGAGCAGATACTGGTCCTGCTGGGCTGATGCCCTCCTGTGGCCCTGTCCAGCTCTCCTCATGTAACAGCCTGTCTCCTGGTATCTCCGCCACACTGTTGAAACTGTGCCGGGAGACACAGCAAACCTTCTTGCGACGGCACCTATGGATGTGCCATCCTGAAGGAGCTGGACTACCTGTGCAACCTGAATGTGCTGCAGGTACTGTCTCACGCTATCAGTGGTGACGAGAACAAAAGTCGCAGAAAAATCAGCCAGGAAATATAAAGAGAAGTAGCGATGGCCTGTGGTTACCACCTGCATAACCATTTCCTTTTCCTGGGCTGTCTTGTTGCCTCTCCAGTGCACCTGTTATTACTTTAATTTGCACCAAAGCAGGTGAAAAAAAAAACCCCAAAGGTTTCTGCTTCCTAGCTGGACAGACTGATATCCCTGAGGTTTAACTGACTTTGTGTTATACAATAATGGTCGACTGTTCCCTTATTCTTTTAGAGCACTATATTTATATTAAGTATATTCATTCTGTCCTTGTGTTTTACAACCCTGGATTTATTGTTTTGAATTACTCTCACTGCCCCTGTTAACCTCTCCCCACAGTGAAAAGCTCCAAATAGCAGACAAATTCAGCAGCTTAGTGTTAAACACAGTGGAACACTTAGCAGCTAAAGATTTAGTAATTTATCCCCAGGGTTGGTGGAGACCCAAACAGAGGTAAAAGTGTCTCATACTATGTTCAAAGGCCACAAGTGGTTATTTAATTCAATATAGGTCTATTCCATTTTATCTATATAGTGCCAAATCACAACAACAGTCGTCTCAACAATCAAACAATGCCCTACGAGCAAGGTTTTGGCGACTGTGGGAAGAAAAAACAATCTTTTAATAGAAAGAAACCTCCCGCAGAACCATTTAAAAAAAACAAAAAAAACAAACATACTTTTATATCTATATAATAGCCTAAAGCTTGGCATGAAGAATGAAAGCTTGTATCCCCAGAAGTTTCTTTGCTAAAATGCTACATGTTGTTTTATTAAAAAAGAAAAAGTTAAAAAAAAATGGAGCATGGTTTCAAAGCTTCCCCATGCTAGCCATATGGTTAAAAACTTTTATCATTTAAATGGACTAAAAGTCTGTTTTTGAAAATTACTTTTTCCTTCCAGTAGTTTGTTTACCCAGTTTTTAATCTCCATTTTTAATACGTGTGCATATCTCCGCATATCAAATCCATTTAATGCCCAATCTCTCAAATGGGCAGAAAACATAATTCCTGCACTGATGCATGATTTGCCTTGAACACTGATAAACTGCACTACAAACACTTTATGTTGTAACCTTCGTAATTGCTCTTCCGTATGTACAGATTTTTCAATAAAACCGTAATTACGCAGCAAAATCCCAGATGTACTATTATATGCACACAGGCTGTCACTTTGTGGGACGATGATTAATCACACAAATAGTTTTTTAAATGCATCCTAATGCTTTCTTTTGCCTCAGGGGCTATATTTCACTTCTTTTCCACGTTATGAGTTTTGATGAAGGTATAAACTTTTTATGTGGCTCTTGGACCCTGGATACGAGGACAACCAGTTTGTGGTGTATTATTTATTAATGTGCTGAAGTGTGTGTGTGTGTGTTTGTGCGGTGGGATGACTCTGTGCCCATCTCTACAGGAGTCAAACCCAAAAAAGGTTCAGGTGATGTTGTAACTCAACCTCCTTCCCCTCCCACTGCACAGAAAGCACACTAATAGATTCAGGGTCAGGCACCTCTCACATTTTCCCGTTGCACTTCTACCTGTTGTCCATTTTATCTTCACCATCTTTATCCTCTCAGAGGAAAATTGATTTTGAATGCCTCTCTCGGTCTCGGCTCTTTTTCTATATTTTAGCCCAATTTCCAGGCTTTTACGGTTGGTCTTTCCCTCTTAACTGTGTCATTCTACTTTCAGCCTCACTTTGTTCATCCCTTTCACAGCGTGGTGCAGGCAGTACAGCTGGGTATTAATCTGCCACTGATGAGCCCCACTCACCAGACAGCTCATGCCTGCTTATCAGGCGTTGGGTAATATTAGGACAGTTGCCAGTGCCACGGTGGAATAGCAAAAGTACAAGGCAAAGCCTTTGGATAAAAACATTGTCACCGCAGAGAAGCCTTTTAAAACTGCATACAAAAACTGATATGACAGCGTTCTGAATTCAGAGTGGACATGTTAGCTAAACTAGTCTGAAAACAACAATTACAATTTTCTGTTTGAGAGCTGAGTGGACATGAACAGGTTTGAGGGGGGAAAAGCATCAAAAGTGGTTAAAGAACAAAAATGGATAGAAAGTAATGACAAAAATGGTTAAAGCAAAACATGCAAGAGCTGAAAAAGTAAAAAGTATACATAAGTAAATTGATTATTTACCTTTTTATCCTATAAGAGAGTTAATTTATCTAGCTAAAAATCCAAATAAATAGTTATTGTTAGCTAAAACTATGGGCAGCAGCTGAAATTGTTAGCTAATGGTATGGATTAACAGTTTGGATAAACTGTTGAACGTGCTCACTAAACAATGAATAGCTATCGGAGGTTTTAATGGCAAAAGTAGTGAAGGAATGGTAGAAATAGTAAGCTAACAATTATCCCTAAACCACTGAAATGGTCTTTCTAGATACAAGTTCACTACTTAGTAATACCCATAGAGAGCATAGGTATGCATGTTGCTCAAGATTTACCTGCCATGTTGGATGTAATACAATCACTGCTTGCTTGGGGAAAAATGTATATTCTCCAATTAGCGGGCAGTGGACGTTGTTGGCGCTCGTCGGGGGAAATTGGCTACAAAGAAGATGTTACACCAAAAACCTCCTAGTGATTGCTTTGGCTGATTGCCACAGTTACCTGTACTTTTTATCTGCAAGTACTTGCTAACTACTAGCTGAGCAGCAGCAAAAGTGCAGCTCAAACTGGAAATGGAGAAGGTTCACCTTCAAAGTAAAAGTTGTGCCTCTGTGCTGCAGCCAACACGTTTCAACAGGTGCAACTTTTACTTTGAAGTAAAAGTGTACCTGTTGCACTTTCCACAGTTTCCTGAGAGTAGCAGGACAATGTTTATAGCCAGGTCTGTCACTTATATTCAAATGACAACCACAGCAATCTGCCAGAAGGTTTTGTCAACCAGCCGGGAAATACACATTTTCCCTAGCAACAGGTGGGTCGCTAGGGAAAAATGGGGGTCATCGACTGGTCTGTAGTATGTGTGTGGCTGGGACGTTAGCAATCATTTACCCAGTGACTGCAATCAACCTCCAGCAAGCACTTGCAACCAGTCAGGGAATAGATCATTTTCCCCTCATGACCCTCATGACCAGCTGCTGCTCTTAAAGCAGCTGGTCCTTATTCTGGAGCCTTATTCACTTGATCCGACATCGCCATCATGACCGTCACATCCAAAATGGCCAGCAAGTTAATGTCACATAGTTAGCGATCATAGTTCGTGGGTCTGCAAATCTCAATAAACTATGGATGTAGCTACCTTGACATCACCTTTTCTTTTGTGAAGTCCTGCTTTGAAGCCTCTAGAAGATTGATTTTTTTCTGTTGCCCTCTTGAGCATGTGATAACTAAAGGCAGATCCGACTATGAAACTGCACGCTCATTGAGCAATATCTAATGAGCATACACCAGATAAGCCTCTCTCTTTGTGACATGTAGAATCCCCCAAATTTACAAAATTGGCTTATTATTTTATTTTGAATGACCTGAAATCAGTGACTGAGATTATAAACTAATCGGTCTTTACAGAGACAGAGTCACAGCTGTCTCTTCAGTTCCTACTGCGCTGACTTCAACACAAAAAGTTGGATAGCCCAGTGTATCTCAGGGACAGAGAGGTGGTGGTTGTAATAGTCAGACATGTTCAGTTTACCATGCAACAAATGAGTCAGAATGTAATGTACAGAAAAAAATGTAAAAACAAAATGTGTTAATAACCAATCTAATCAGATTAGCTGCTGACACATGAGACACGTGAATCTAATTGCTTCACTGCAATAATCTCATCTATACGTCCTACTTTGTTAGAATTGTATTCTACATGGAAACACTGACAGCATCTGATGATTCATTTTTTTGCAGTTGTCCCATGATCAGTTTTGACCAGGGAGATGACTTCAGGGCCTCAGCTACATTTTCAGGGTTTTTGCAGCCACAGCTGTCTGCTCTCTGGGTGGTCTTTACAAAGAACTGTCTGCTTTACTTCTTCTTTTATGTCCATCTATCATGCTTTCTATTGTAATGCTTGGGCAAATATTTAAAAAACACTTACCTAAATTAATGGGGAGAGACCTATAACTTTGTCAGTGGTCCCAGAAGAAGTGCTTAAAAAGTTTGCCTTCACTTCGGACATTTACAGAAAGTTATCCTTCTGCTAGATGTGTGCAAAGTTAACACTGAGCTTTATTAACTAAGAGCACTGAGCAAATGTCATGCTAATTTATGCTACAGGTACAGTAAGCCAAGGCTAATAATAAGTAGGCTCCACCATACAGCTAAAACTGTAGTGACGCTCTACTGTGTGCAGCAGCACAACTGGCTCTTGTAATTCCCAGCTCAGGTTTTGATTGGCTCTTTGGGGCTGAATTTCTCCTATAGATTTCTGATCAGAATTCTTTTGGGTGCAATGAGTCCCTTTTAAACTGTTTCCACTACAACAGAAAAATGCCATTCATCCATCTGGGTTGCAGGGGTCTAAGTGGTCCCTCACCTCCTCTATCTCCCTGCCACCCCCTCCAGCTCTTCTGGGCCAAGCCAGCCGAAAGATGTAACCTCTCCAGCTTTTCCTGGATCTGGCCCGGGGCCTCCTCCCAGCATGACATACGCAGAACACCTAACCTTGACTCCTTTCAGGCTCCATGTAATTGCTAAAGTGGTCCATATCTAGTTTGAAATGAGTTTAAATAAGAGGCGGTGTTGCTGAAGGGGTTTTGAGTCTGTCTGACAGGGCTGTGGGTGTCAGATCCCAACCGTCTGGCTGTCCAAATTCTTAGAACTTTATTATCATCTTTTAGTCACAGAGCAAATATATCACTGTAAGATCACGCTAAACATGAGGTGACACTTCTCACCCAGGGTATCTGTTATATTTTTCAATTAATTTAATCTTGTGTATTTTTAGATATCCCCAGATGTGTTTAATTGAGCTACATGGCAACACAAGCTCGCCATATCCTGCTCAACAAATAAAGACGTCTGTTGGGCAAATGTCAAGCGGTCACAGTTTACCCTTCCATCTGCATTTTCCTCCACCTTTCCATCCATGCTGGGTGGTACGTGCATGTTTTTGCTGAACTGCCTCATCTCAGCACTTAACCTCCAATTTGCATAAGTCATTATGGCTGTCAGGACAGAGGAGACCATAAATTCTGCTAAGTGTTCATCCGTCGTTGTAAGTTTAAAAATGCCCAACCAATTTTTACATTTCTTTGACTAATGGAGACAGAAAGCACATCCATCGCTGAAATATCATTAATACATTTGATGAGACAAGCACTTTCTGCTTAATTCATTTGGACACACAGTACCTGAGTGGTATGGAAAAATCCTTCCCACACAGGTCACGTGTAAATGTCCGTGAGTATATGTTTTACATTTATTCTGATACTTCTCACAGAGTGTTCGCTTTGGCCATTTGAATCCATCCCAGTGGGAGAACAATACTTTCTTATTGAACACTTCCTCCTCCTGCCAGTATCAATTACAGCAAATGTTTGTTCTGCCAAATCGGAAGCAAGGGTATCTCTCGTGGTGCATCAGTAAACATAGACCAGAACAACACTGGTATCTCACAGTGAAAACAGGAAACTCAATAGAAGCGCTGCAGCCTCTTTAGGAAAACATGGATTTTTCTCCAGCACTGACAGATGCTGAAGTTAAAGTGTGTGTGCACAAGCTGGGATGCTGAAGCGCAGGCTGACTCATATGTGCGTGTGTTCACAGAGCTGCCATCAATACCACATGAAAGAAATGACTTTACATTCCTGAGTCACTGATGGCAGACAGAGCTGATGGTGAAACACAATTAAGGACAAGTTAGTTGAACTTGAAGAAGACAAATATTTTCTCTGCTTGTGTCAAAGGAAAAAGACTAAAGGAAGGATTCTCACTAGCTTTGAGCTTAAATCAAAACCTCAGCCTTTCCACAGAAACTACAATGTGTGCACAATTATCAGGCATCTGAGTGTTTTTGACCATATCTTCATTTTTATGCATATTTTCTAACTCCACATTCTATAAAGTTGAAAGCTTATTAAAGTTAAGAATAAGTGCATAATTATTAGGCAGTTGTTGTTGTTTTTCAGGCAAAATGGGCCAAAAAAAGATGTTTCACTGACTGTGGAAAGGCGAAAATGGAATGCAACATTCTTGAAATTGTTAAGATATTGGGCTGTGATCACAGAACCATCAAAATACTCAAAAAAGGGGGGAAAAATATGCAAATTAACTGCCAAAGATTTGAGAAGAATCAAGCGTGAAGCTGCCAGGAACCCGTTACCCTCCAGTGCTGTCATATTCCAGAACCTGACCACCACTGAACAAGATACATAAGTCAAAATGTCAACACTGGGCCAAGAAATATCTAAAAGACAGATTTGTCAAAGGTTTTATGGACTGATGGATGGGCCCATGGCTGGATCAGTAACAGGAATAGAGCTCCACTTCTAATGATGCCAGCAAGGTGGAGGTGGGGTCCTGGTGTTGGCTGGTCTTATTAAAGATGAGCTAGTTGGACCTTTTCAGGTTGAAAATCAACTCAGAAATCTACTGCCAGTTTTTAGAAAACACTTTATTCAAGCAGTGATGCAAAAAAAGAACACCATGGCTTGTTATGCAGGACAAGGCGCCATTGCATGCACTGAAGCACTCCATTGTGTAGCTAGCCAGTAAAGACCTTAATTCTTTACCCCTTGAAAGCCTACTGGGAGTAACCCTTGAAGCTCTTTTATGAACTGAGCAGTTTGTGTCATAATTCAGGCCTACTTACAGGTTCCTGCCTATGTAGCTATCCTTGGAAGAACTCAAAAACAATTCTAATGGTCATGAAACCACGTCTTTATTGATATCTACTGAGTTATCAGAACTCGTCATTTAGGGTACAGGGGAAGGCATCATCTTTATGGGGGAAAGAGTTAAAGATAAAAGAAATAATAGTACTGCTGCTATAGGGTGGCTATATTGTTCACTTTTTTATTTCTTTTGAAATGTCAGAAATGTTTACTTGTAAATTTAAATTTATTATTCTAACTTCAACAAATGAAAATAATCCAGATAGTGAAATTTTTTTCATGTAGTTGCATCATAATTCTGCACTCTAATAGTTGCCTAATATCTGTGCACACACAGATATTCTCCTACAAAAGCCTAAACCTCACTTTTAATTTTATTAAATAGTCACGTTTGACTTTAATTAACATTTCAGATTGACCAAGCGCACTGTAGTTGTTCAATAACAAAATTAAAATCCTCAAAAATACAACTTGCCTAATAATTGTGCACACAGCGTACGGTGCTGAGAATCCACTGTGGTACCTGTAAATAAGCATCAAATTATTACCCTTTGTTAAAAATGTGGTGTACATGTTCAGATTTTTTTTAAAAACTGAGCCATTCAAGACAACTATCAGTTTTAGCTAAAACACAAACACACACACACAGCATCTGAAAACTGAATCTTCCATAGTTTTCTCATTAGGGACAAAACTTGCAGTTTACTTTCAAAACTTCCACCGTTGTTTGAGTGTTAGTCATATTATCTGAAGACCTTTGCCAAATGAATTGGACATACTGTCACTTGCCCAATTAAGGAACCATCCTAGCACATCTCAGGGAGGGAGCGTGTGGGAGGTTCCGGTGACTCTCCCCCTCATCATCATCATCATCATCACCGCTACCTGTACTTTCTGCACCGAGGAGTTGGATGTTAAGAAGGTCTTTTCAAAAAATCTCAGAGCTCATTGACATAAAGTGCATCTCCCCACTTGGCTCACTCAACACTTCCATAATAAGAGTCATTATCTTCAGCACACATCTTTCTGCTTCATTTAAGCCATTCTTAACAAGGAGCATCTATCACGGAGGTGCTACTGTTCTGCGGTCGCACTGACCTCCAGCACTCTGATTTATTCCTGACCGTCTCCTCGTCTCAGTCTTTCACTCTCGCTGCAGGACAAAACTGCCACTGTGAGCCTTTTTAATTATCAACACATAATTTAATACTTCATCAGTCGTAGGTGGTCGCTGGACAGGGTGACATAAGCAGCCGTCAGGCTCTACACTAGGATCATTTTTTATAAGTGGAGACGAGGGCATGTTAATAGAGCAGGTAAATAAGGGCAGAGCGATTACAGTCACGTCACTTTGATTAAACTTTGTTTCTTGTTGTAATTTGTGTACCAGCATTTAATCTCTGCAGCATCAGATTGCAGCTTTGAACTGAATAGAGGCCACACGTCGTGTGTGTGTTTGTGTGTCTGCATATGAGTGCGAGATGAGATCGGTGACGCCGTTAGGTTTAACACAGCATCATTATTTTGATTTCGTCCTCCTCTGCTCCGGTGACTTGGTGAAGCAGCGGGATGGTGAGAGATGAGAGTGAGGAGGTGCAGCCAGCTGCGCCTGGACAAACACAAGGACAGCTCCACCTTTGATCACACTGTATTAAACCAATTATTCACTATCAGGGATTGTTTCCTGCCAAAGTAAATGTTGTGTTTTGTGGTTGGAAAAAATAGGATAAAATTCAAAAAATAAGTAGCGAATGAGTTGTCATCTACAGCTCAGGCAGTGGTGGAGATTGTAAACATGATTCCTC
>VVHJ01010551.1:17010-28682 GCA_015107715.1 Tylochromis polylepis
AAAAAAGATTTCCCCCCCCCCCCCCCCCTTACAAGAGGATAAATAAAGAAGACCGCTGTTAGAAGATTTAATTCTGCGAAGCCTCTCTCTGGGGTTCTGTGCTGCACTAAGAAGCCCATTGTGAAAAGCCTTCAATTAGCAGCGTAAGCCTTCATCTTCTGACCAAAGTCACCTTGAACAATCAAATTATCTTTAAATTTAGATAAAACAATCACTCCCAATCAATCAGAGTTCATTAGCGCCATATAATTCCCATTGCCTCTCAAACGCTCCTCCTTTTCAAGCACTTCAAACGTACGCGTGTAAGGTCATCTACAAACACACCTGTGGGTGCACAGCAGAGAGAAACACGAGACAACAAAGGTTTACTGTGAAATGTCTTTTATTTCCTGATCACACAAAGCACAGATGTGTTTGTTTTACCCACAGTTTGAGAGGTTTTAGTCGGTTTTGCGGGACTTAGAAAAGTTTGCAGTTTGCTACGTCCAAAACTGGCACTCTGCAGGGTATGTGGGGGCAGACAGGCACAAACAAAGTCAGTTAGATAAATTGCTCTAGTCGGGCCTTTGCATTATCATTGAGAATCACGCCCTCTGCGCTTGAGTCTTGACACGCGGTAATGATAAATGACTGAAAATCCTCCCTCATCTCCATGGAGTTAAATTATACAGCTGTCAATCAGCCATTTTTAGGATCGCATACATTAAAACCTGCATTCAAAATTTGAGACTTTGGAGGTACAATGGAGAAGGCGGTAGTGGTTTTGCACGTTCCAGAAAAAAGAAAAACAACGATCAGCCAAACTTATATCCCTGAATGATCATAAACCATTTCCCATGTGTGTTTTGTTTAACAGCTACAGATTGCTGAGTTGTTTCCATCTACGCAGGAGCAATATCCCGCTCTCGGCCCCATCGAAATCACTCCATCACAGCCAACAGAAGTAAATGCCTTTTTTTTTCCAAGCAAGGACAAACAGAGGAGACTTGTCTACACTAAAAGCATTTCCACACTGCAGGACTAATCTACAGCACCACTTGCCCCGACCAAGGTCATTTCTGTTCAAAAAGCAAAGCCAAAGATGGTGTAGTGAACCGATATCCCTGGGTCAGTGTGGTGCAGTTCTTCTTGGCAGCACTGAGTTCTGTAAACTATCTCCAGGCTTCAGCACCACAATTTCATGGTTCTCGAGGTCACAGCTGAGGATGCTGATTTTTTTCTTTTTTTAAAGGAGGTTTAAGAAAGCCCTGTGGATCCTGCAAAGTGCCCTTATCTAATCATCAACTGTCAGCCCCAGATGTCCTGTAAGTAGCGCTTCTCTTCTCTAAGCCCTGCCAGTATTTTCATGGCCTCCAGTTGGTCCACCTGCAGCTCTGTTTTAATTATTTCCATCAAGGTCTCATTCACGTCTTTAGCCATGTTCTTAGCGTCGCTGCAGAAAGGGAAAAAAAAAAAAGAGAAAAGAACAGTCATTTTAGGCAAAAGAGCAATATAATCAAGTGACAGGATTTTTATGCGTCTATACGCTGTGGCAATCTTTTAGAAAACCAGTGAGCACAGCCGGTGCTGGAGTCTGTCCTGGAAGGAAATAGCTGAAATATCCATCTTGCTGTAGCAGTCATATTGGGGGAGATTCATCATCCAACTGAGATATTTTCTGACTCTAAAAAATTCACACAGTCTTGACGATTCAAAAGTCATCTACTCCAAGGTGGGGAAAGCGGACAAGTAGGGTGAAAAACGAGAAAAGGAATGTGGTATGTAGCTACATCATGCATGTTACATACACAGCTTTGTGGGTTTTGCCTTTGTTCTCACAGAAATGATGTGGTGGAGGGGAGAAGGAGTGCATATGCAATATAAATGATCACATAATGCTCCATTTGAGTAAAGGCAACAGTTGCAAAGATATGAGAGAAAGGATTTTATGTTCTGTTTAAACAAAAATGAAAAATGAACAAGAGCGAGAGCTATCTTTCTTATTAACAAGCCACATCTATCATTCAGAAAAAACCTCACTGTACTTTCATGTCAAAGCAATTCGCCGCTAAATTATTATATTTTCTTGTAGGGTGCTTTATTTGATTCATCGGTGAGCTCATGATGAAGCACCCAAACATTACAGTCGCACTCAAAAGAAATATCTTCAAAGACAAGAGGAGTAAGAAGTCCTGCGACAGATGGTACTGCTCCCTCAGCACCCTGATCTCAACATCATCAACCGAGTTTGGGATTACACGAAGAGACAACATGAAACAACTGAAACCTCTTCACAGAGCATGTTCAAGGCGGGAACATGCACCTTTATTTTGCCCGTAGCTTTCTGTATAAAAGGTACAAAGACAGAATGGGAAGGCTTTGTTGTTGCTCCTTCAAGCCAGCAGCAGAGGCAAGTGACAGAGCCGAATCTAGTCTGTGTAAAAGTCAGAGCCGGCGCAGCAGGAAGCCGACGCCACCGTGTTAGATGTCACGCCTCTCTGATTCCACAGCGTTGCCATGCTGGGTAGAAATCACATGCTGGGGTGGCGTGGTTTAGTCTAAACAAGCCAACGTGTCATAAACAGGGGTCTTCTTAAATGCATTAAGGCAGGATTTGTTTAAAAAGAGCTCAAGATTGTAAACCCACATTAGAACCGTGGCAAATTCTCCGGCAGGCGTGAAACAACATACCTGCCAAACACCTGCGAGTGTTTGCTGTTTAAAAAGCCAAAAGTGGTCATATAAAATACAAAGCTTCATTACTTTTAGTGTCTACATTTTTTTGGGATGACTGCATCCAAAACAGAAAAACAATAAGGTCCATATGTGCGTCATAGATTTTATACTCATTCCCTGCACACTTGCTATCGACCACTGTGAAAGCACCAGATCAAGCTGGATCATCTTCAGTGACTCAGGAGTCCTTGGCAAAACTGATGGGAAGCCTGCACGCTAACTCAGAAAGCCTGACTCAAATCTTCTGCCTCGTGTTCTGCGTGCACTGGCACATAGTCAGCCTAACAGAGTTACAGCCTAGATCCCAAATGCTGCCCATATTTCAAAGTTACCCAAAAATTTGTTCTGCGAGAGATGATGAACTTGATTATGGTGTTATACGCCACAGGTCTGGAATAACTACAGGAACTTTATTTGGAAGCACTGGCTTTATACATGATAAACCACATTCAGAATATTTTTCACAACGATTACAACTAAAGTGTAATTTATAATCTGACAAATGTGTCCGTCTGCATACACATTTCCTTTTGGACAGAATTTCAATTCAATTCAATTTTATTTATACAGCGCCAAATCACAACAACAGCTGCCTTAAAGCCCAGAGAGGGCTTTTCACCCACCCTCAAATATCCCAGCTGCGCATCGCTGGAAGCGGATGACATATGCATCTGCTGACTGCTGATTGGATGACAAGTGGGCCGGAATAAGTAAGCGATCGACAGCGGCGTTCACAGGAATGGAAGAACAACGAAAAAACAGCCAAGATCAAAAATACTGTGTGAAAAGCACAGAGTGTGGCTTCACTGGCCACATTCTTTGTAACATTCTGTTTCACTTCAGCTCTTTGTATGTTATAAGTTTGTCTGCAGCTGGCTGAAGGACCGACAACAGCAAAAGCAAGAGTAGCCCACTGACCAGTTGGTCATACTTTTTACACTGCCTCCATCTGACAACAGAGTTCTCTGCAGGTAGCCGGGACATCCCCGAACTGCCAGCAGACTGTGAACCCGCGCTCTCTCCTGAACAACCTAAACAGTCTAGCTCTCTGTCTGTGAAGGTTCTCATTCATCCAGTCTAGCTCTCACCTTGCTTTCTCTTACATTAAACTGTCGAAGTTTCATATGTGCAATTATCCAGTGAGCCAAAAGTTTGGTTTCACAGGATTCACAGCTCCGGCTGTGAGCACAGCAGCGCCAGTGACTCTGTTACCAACCTTCTGTTTGTGTGGGTCAGCTTGTCAGGAGAAAGCTGGCTTAATGGGAAAGGAGCAAAAATGTCTTGTTTCAGACACTGGCTGCACAAAGGTCCAATATATGATATTTAAGAAACATTTTGAACTGGAAATCATGCAAAGCTACTCTAATAAAAAAAATACAAAGCTGGGAATGTGAAATTTATGAACGTCAAATGTGAACATAGAAAGGAATCTATACCGCAAGGCAAGGCAATATGACAAAACCAGGCCTAAGTGTTCGAAAGAGGGGCTGTGAGTGAGATGCTCTGCAGTCCTTTCACACTTACAGCAGGCAGTGATACACTTAATAGAAGTGCAGCCAAACAAGGTGGACATTAAACAAAACAACAACAACAAAAAAATAGAAAAGAACAACCATCACTCAAGATGAATTAAGGTTGAAATAAAATCCAGTGTGTCACTCTTACCCGCAGACATAGAGGTAACCGTTTTGTTTGAGCAGGATGTCAGCGACGTGCTGGCTGTTAAGCAGCAGATTGTGTTGGACATAACTGGGACGTGCGGCTGAGGTGGTGGCGTCCTCGTCCTCCCTGTGGTCCCTGGAGAAACACACCTTGAGGTGGCTCAGGATACCTCTGGACACAAAGCCCTCGAGTTCCTCTCTGAGACAAGACAAATTGCAAGCAGAGGTTATTAAAGTTATTCCTGTAATCTTGGACAGTCTGTTCCTTATTTTGTGGCGATTAGACTTGTCAAAAGCAGAGTCGGGAGGCCTGAGTTTTAGCTGCTGGTGCAGAGAAAAGATCAGGCGATACGTGAATGGGAGCGACTGTGTGAGACAGCACTTGTATGTGGTTTTTACAAGGAAAAAAAAACATTTCATGTAACAGTTTTTCATTGACTGTTTATTCTTTCACATCCAACACTCCTGTGGGATATTTAGCAATGGTTTCCACCATCTCACAAGACCGGAACTATAAACAATTTCTATGAACCAAAATAAATAAATAAATTAATTAATTAATTAATACTGTCAAGCTCAACACTGAACACTGATGGGCAAAAAGTCTGAGCAAAAATGTGCCAGACAACCACTTTGTCTTCTTTAACAAGAGAAGTTCGAAAAAAATATGGATTTCATAAGCAAGGTCGAGTCACTGTTATAAGCATCTTTTTACAATCAATCCTCCCAGCCTGGCAGTGGGGTGTAACCTTGCTCTCTATCTGTGTTTTGCTTGCCAACTACTCCTTCTTCTGCCTCAGTGTTTTTACAGGGCCTGGGGTGCTATTGGAAGGGAAGGCAGGAGGAAGGTGGTGAGGGAGTAAGGTTTATTGTGGCTCAGAGCATCTTGTTTAAAGTTAAGCAGTCGGAATGAGCAGAAACACGCACACAGTCATAACAGCCCCAGCTCTGAGATCAGGGGTGAAGGTCTTTGCCTCGGGGGGTCTGTGTTTTGCAGTAACCCCTAGACTAAAATAAGGCATTTTTTGATAACACAGAGATGCTGTGGTGTGAATACTAAAGGGAGAGGCGAACACTGTTGCCCTTTGTTCTATTTGAAATGTCCAGAATTGTTAGTTCTTCTGCAGCGTGTTTCCCGTCTAACCTTCATTTAGAGACATCATTAAATTAAAAAGAAAAAAAAATTCTTGTAAGAAAAAAATCTTTTGACCAAGATATGTGATTACAAAGTCTGTTTGAACACAGGAGCAACAAGATGAATAACAAGGAGAAGGATTGCCGAGTTTGTTTGTTTGACGTCTGAATATAAATCATCACAGATTGATAACCATGTGAGCAGAAACTGGCAGATGATAAATGACAGTTGACTTCTTAGAAACACACAACAACCCGGGGTTTTATGAGAGCCAAAACCTGCCAGATTCCTCTGTGTGCTTCTACACATAACAGCCTGTGGCAATATCCCGGACCCTGACGTGAACCCAGCGGGCCTTCCAGTCGTGTTTTCCCTACAGCGTGAAATCACACGCCATAAAGGGGCTGAGGCATCAGAGGGAGGGCGGGGGGAAAGGATAAGTGCGGCAGAGGCGAAAGGGGAGGACAGGTTTGATGTGGCACGCAGGCAGATGAGCATGAATCTCTCGCAGGGATGTTAAGTGCTGCGGCTGATTGAGACGCCGCAAGCCTCGTTTGTCTTCTGCATTCAGAGCACGACCGGAGGGGTTAGTCACATCCTGCCTTGAGATTCTTCTTAATATTTATAAGCATTAAAAGCAATATATGCAAGTTTACATTTCGACCCGTGTTTCTGACAGTAGTAGCTGAACTGCAAATCTGGGACATTTATACAAAAAAAACCCACTACAGACTATGCTAAGAAGGTTTTTGCATTCCAGGGCAATGCCAGACATCAAATTGCACTTAATTTAAGAGAAATCCAGCAGGGATGAATGCAGGCAGTCAATTCAACTGCAGGCATGTTGTTCTCATTCTGCTAACCTATTTAAATTAAGTATAACGCTTCATGGGTGGCTCATAAAACACAGACTAATCATATTGGTCAACACTGTGGGGGTATTCATCAGAGAAGCCCACACTGTGAGCAAACACTGCCTGCTACCTGGCTGCGAGTTTGTATTTAACTAAGAGATAGAGGAAACAAAAGGGAACAAACAACATCCTCTGTGATCTATCCTTGTTTGATTAAGGATGCTAATCCATTCATGCTTTTTAATCCTGCAAAAGAACTCGATCAGCACACCGGCGTTGAGCACACGCTCACTGCTGGTACTACCAAGCGCTGATCAATTAGTATGGAGTCAGGAGAGAGAAAAGCCAAAACAAACTAATCAGAGCAAAGATCTCCTCTGAGGCTGATGTCGGCTCACAAATCAAGAGAGGTGGTATAATATTTAGTACATTTTAAATGGATCAAACTTAAGATAACTTAAGATTGAAGTTATAATACAGCCTAGTGCCTAGCGTTGAAATCTAAACCATTAAATGTTCTCAGTGTTTCTGCTACCAGTGCCTTCTCGGACCTCCCCTCCTCAAAGGGACCGCTCTCTTCCCACCCAAAAGAAAAAGAAGGTAAAAAGAATGAGAAACTGAAGGCTTTTTATGGGAAACTGTTTGATTTCAGCACTGTCTTTTCTGTCATTTACAGTTGTGCTAGTAACACTCATCTCCCCTGCTCTCTGTGACTGTGTGTGTGTGTGTGTGTGTGTGTCCATTTCAGTGTTTGCTCCAATCCAACTCTCCTCACACACATGGATCACAACCAAGATAATGTTACTCGAGATGAACACAGCTCATTAAGGGGGGGTGAGGGACAGTCCTTCAGATCTGCCTTTAAAAAAAAAGAAAATAAGGGGAGCGAGAGAAGGAAAAAAAAAACAACCCTGCTACAGTTAAAAAAAAAAAAAAGAAAAAAAAAGAGCCGGGCTGTGATTGAGTAGAACCATTCATTGAGACTAAATCCATTAGCAAATATTGAATCTGTTTAGGTTTGGCTGTTGACATTTAAAGCCGCTATGGCTAACGTAACTGTTGCATTTGGAGGTCTGGGCAGCAGACAAATTAAAGTCTAACACATTTACTTTATTTATTTATTTTTAGCTGTGGATTCTGCACAGTACTTGTTGTGGAAAATATTTAGCGTTAAGCTGTTAAATGCGCCACCACTACCACATGCTAACTTGCTAACTATGTGCTTTTCAAAGCTTTTAAAGCTGTTGAATATAAAAGTGAACTAAAACAGTGAGAGTTTGATTTATAGACTAAAACAATGAGTTCAAAGAAGCTAAAAGTGACCCTAATGCTACAGACTCCCTGAGAGTAAACAGTAGTTGAACCTTGGCTCTTGTCCAGTGTTTTTATAAAATAAATCTTTAGTTGCGCTTTAATATTACATATTTGTGATTTAGTTGCCTTAAATATTTAAAATATTATATGGATATTCGAGGAATTTCCAAATAACGGTTATATAAACCAAACCATGTTAAAACGTCTTGTAAAGTAGCTGTGTATGCATGTTAGTTTTCTTCCTAAACACCTTAGAACATACCCTGAGCATTTAATATACAGTGTTCATTGTGCTCTCTCTCTCTCTTTATATATATGCACAGTGCAGTAGCAAGGTAAAGAGGGTTATGGAGAGGACTAAATCTGAATCACAAAAGGTACGTGGGTTTGAATGACGACTGAACTGAAAGGAAAAAATACACTTTACCTAAACAGGTAGTCTCGGTCTCTGTGGCGGCATCCAAAGAATAGCCAGGTCTCTCCAAATATGGCCTCGGGGTTCGTCTGTCTCTCCTCTTCTCTGAAAGTCAAACAACAGATGTTAGTGGTCAATCAATACAAACAGACACAGGCCCGATGGAGGAGAGTCCTTCGTCACAGCAAAAGGTTAAAGAAGAGATGTGATGCTGCTGAGCACTATCTGTAATGACAGGACACTGAGTGGCACGTGCACAGAGACGACCTGCGTGTTTAAAGAAGGACATTATATGCATTATTAAATCCCAGCCAAGCACAGGTTCCATCACAATAAGCAGCTGCTGAAAATGAAACTAGGGCTCAGCGTGTGAGTGTGTGTACAAGTTTTACTCCTACATTTATGTGTGTCTAACTGTTATTCGGTGCAAAAAAAAAAAAAAAACTGCTCCTGAAAAAGTGATTTCTCTTGTGGCTTTGGAGTTTGGCAAATCTCCCAGAGTCCTTTGCAGGCAACAGCAATGCAGCAGCACAAAGCGGCTCTGAGGATGCTGTTATCTGTGCCACACACCTGCTGCAAAGGTGACAGCTCTCTTCCAGATAACAGCTGACCTCCAACCTTTCATGATGCCATCAGTCAGTTGACTGTCTAAAGAGACCGGCATTATCTGTTACCCTAGCTGTGGGTGGGTGATTTGGGGAGGGGCTAACTGAAGTGACCAACCATGACAAGGGGCTGTGAAATACCACAGAGAGGCACTGAGACTGGGCTCTTTGTGCTGCACCGCTGTGCTCCGAGGATACGGTGCCCGTTTCCCTAAATCCCATCCTTTGCCATTCACAGACAGACTGAATCCTGCTGTGTTTTCCAGCTATCACAAAATTAAAATGGCAGCCAGCTCCTGAGACTAATGGAGGGATATTGTGCTTAAAGAGGTGATAATACTTTTAATTCTGTGCTGAAATCATTTGCTGGTTAATCTAATATCCAGCGAAGTATTTCAGCACAAA
Organism: Tylochromis polylepis; assembly: GCA_015107715.1. NCBI lineage: Eukaryota > Metazoa > Chordata > Actinopteri > Cichliformes > Cichlidae > Tylochromis > Tylochromis polylepis. The sequence continues at coordinate 26,115 of VVHJ01010551.1, forward strand.
AAAATAAATGAATAACTGCAAAATTATGACAAAATGAACTACATTTATATAAATATTTTTAAATGATCTGAATCTTTTGCAAATTTTCGCCTACTGGACACAGTGTTGGGACCACAGACGGCTTTAAGTCCGCTCACATCTACATCTAAAACTGCAAGATGAGCAGATACGAAGACTCAGGATATGGATAAGAAAACAAGCCGACTGCACATGAATCATTCTCCAGGCAAAAGATATTTTTGCATGGAGGTGGAGGCAGTTTTGTTGGCAAGACCTCCTTTGAAGGCACAGGTTAGAAGTGGACTGGACTGGATATGTTTCATGAGGGAACAATAAATAATCTAGATTGCTTTTGCACAAGAACAGCTAACAAGACTCAGGTAACCAAGACGGTTCAAACAGCATGATTGAAACAGCACGATGCAGATGACATAAACAAGGTGGAAAAATCTTTGATTGGAAAGGCGAGATGAAATACTCGATATCCACAGCACAAAAACAAAAGTTTGAGTCAAAGCCAGGAAGAATCTAAATTTAGCAGAAGACTGACTGGATTTTAGTGTCATTATGCTATTGGATGATAGGTCTCTGAATTGGTTTAAAAAGGGAGAGGACACTTGTATCTGTTTTTAAAAGGACTTGTGGTGTTTTAATATATTTGTTAGTTAAGCAAATATTTAAAATAATTGCTTGTTTCAAGATATCAAATTTGAACTTTTGTTTGCTGTCACTCTTATTTTACTGCATATTAATTATCTTCAAGTTCTGGACTTTTAGTCGGACAAAGCAGGCAGCACAAAGAAGTCAAGTTGGCCTGTAGACCACAAAGAACTCTAAATTATAGTGTTTCCAAATAAAATAAAATAAATAAAATAAGTAAAATGTACATAAAGGTCAGAATCTATGAGTTGGAAGTCTATTAGCCCTCATATTTAATAATAAATTACATAAAGACAACATAGTAGACACTGAAACACTGACATTTTATGGGTTGTTTTTTTTTTTTTAGAAAACGTGCTCATTTTGAATGTGATGCCAGTAATAAATCTCATTACAAACTCTCTCTATAGTTATGTTTACCACTTTGCAGAAACTAAACTAAATTTAACACTCTCCAATTGCCAAAGTATTTTTACTAAGAAGGCATGCTGCTGAAAAAACATGAAAACCATGGTTCAGCATTTGCTTTCTTAAAATAATTAAAGTATTCCTGAAAAAGAAAAGTGTCTGGATGACAGCATATGCTGCTCCAAAACTTAACTCAGCATTAATGGAGCGCTCACAGATGTGCAAGTTTATAAAGCCATGTGCAACAATGCCCTCCCCCATACAATCAGAGATGCTCGTATTGAACTGAGTGGCGATAACAAGCCAGATGGTTTGTCTCCTCTTTAGCCTGAAGGACGTGGCGTCCACGATTACCAAAAACAATTTAAGATATTGACTGGCGAGACCACAGGACAGTTTTCCACGTCCCCTCAGTCTGTCTTAAATTGACTTGGGTCAATTTCTAAATCTTGTTTATGTATGGATTTCCTTTGGAAGGTACAGATTTAACTTGCAATCCTGGATTCAGTGATAAACTGACACTGAAAAAAAGTCTTGTTGAGCCCACGCAGTGATTTTCACTACAGATGCGCGTCTTTAACCTCCTAAGACCCGAACTCTTTCAAGGCATGCATTTTTAATTTCTCTTTGCTATTTGGGCTTATTGGGACCTGATGAATGTAAATAAAACAAAGAATCATCTTTTTACCTGATGTAGTGTCTGAGGAAAATGACATCCACATATGAGGACATTCATTTTAAATTTCGATAGAACAGTGACAGTATAATGTCCTCATAAAGGGGATATCAGGCCCTTGTAGAGCAAAATTTAGTATTGTGGTCTAGACAACCCAAAATGTGACGTCCACATATGTGGATGTCAGGTCTTAGGAAGTTAAAAAAAACCCAAACAATTTAATTAATATATTAAGTGATTTTATTTCACTTTAAATCTGATAAATGCTACTAAAGCCTTGAAATAGTACACTGCCTTAGATTAACTCCTACTTGCTGCAGGTATAGCTGCCATGTAAAATCTGATGGCTGCTGCCAGCCTTCAGCAAGCTGCATAATTTAAACATTGAATCATATCAAGTTAACAGTACATCTGCACATTTCATTTTAACTTCTGTATACTTTCTCTGCGTGAAACAAACGGTGATGGATGGAGCAGCTACAAAGTTTGCTTTTCTTCACGTCAGAGTTTGTTCATCAGGTGCTTTGATGAAGGCACGCTTGCTTTAAAGCTTTTAAATGTTATCACAGGAACACGTGCTGCCATTTTGGACGCTAGAAAAAAAAAGTTTTCTTTTAGTCCATCTGAGCTCACAACTCTGTCACGGCGCCACCTCTTTGCTCTTGCGTTGTAGTATTTGCTTATCAGAAATTCCTGAAATGATTACAGTGAGTATACTTCATAGCAACGGAGGGATGGATGAGCGTTACTGCAGATACTGCTAACCCTAACCCTCTGTGGAGGATCAGGGTTAAATCCATAAACCTGGACCTTCTACAGCTCAC
>VVHJ01010551.1:43520-59446 GCA_015107715.1 Tylochromis polylepis
ACATTATTTTTATTATACTAAGACAGTAAAATAACAAGCACATTGTCACATGAAAACATGACTTTGCTTATGCAGTTTGCAAAGCAAGTAGCTGCAAAGCAATATAGGGAAAAATGGTACCTTCTTGGGAACACTTCTGATCTCCAGACACCATGTGAGCAAAAACAGCAGAGAAACATTCTGCGGGATGTAGGGTGGCACCTGGGCACCTTTAAGAGAGGAAGAAGGAAAATTAAAAGAATGAGCTTAATGGGGCAGCTTCACAATCATGGCGATCGCTGCAATGAGATATCCTGTTATCCGTACTGTGTGTTATTTTCAAGAGTGTATCAGCTGTAGTACTACCTTTTTTCTTAGTGTCTTTTTGCAGAGAAATATTGACATAGTGGTTCCTTTGGTTGTGAAGGCCCAATCTGTGGAGCATGTGGTCCACCTCTGCAGCCCTGTTTGGGCAGAACACATCAAAGGAATCCCCTGGTTGATAAGCCAACACTGGGTGAGCCTGAGAATGGAAAAAAAAGAAACTTACAACACTGAACTTGCAATCTAAATCTTTGCTGGGGGCTAATTAAAGCTTCATCTAAATGAGCATTGTTTCTCATGCTTACAGAGATCTCCAGTTCCAGGAGAAGTGCTGTCTTGACTGCATCTCCTCTGGTCAGTTGAACTGCCTTGGATATAGGCACCTGATGAAGAGCCTCTTTGTTTAATGGCCCAACAAGCTAAAAAAAAATAAAAATTAGTGGCAGTGAAGGAGGAAACATGGGTTAAATCCAGGTTCTAGCAGCAAGAACATTCATCACCTCTTCCACAGTGTCCACCTCCTGAAGAGAAACATCTAAGTAGGCAGGAGGCAGAGCAGGAACATTGAGCGAGGACTCAGACAGCGGTGGCACAGAGCATGTCAGTGAGCATGCCAGTGCAACCTGGGGAACTCCAGCTTCCTCTGTGTGTGTTTTTGATGCTGATGTGGAAACACTGGCAGCACCACCAGACTGGGATGCCAACCCAGGGCTCCCCGCAGGAGAAGCTGGCTTGACATCAAAAGCGGCAGAAGCTGAAGATGAAGCAACAGATGCAAATTTGGAGTCCGTGGGTACAGATGCTCTGCCTGATGCCCAGTTCTGCTGGTCAGTGATGCTTAAGAGGTTCAGTTGGACATCTGGAACTGATGAATCGGGAGTTTCTTTGGTTGAATCCTCTGGGCTCTCTTTTAAGTGAGCCGTCCCAACAGAAGCCATTTTTGATAAGGATTCTTTGATGGCTTTCCACAGTCCCCCAAGCCAGGGGTCCACAACCAACTCCAGCCTGGAGAGAACGAAGTTCACAAAATGACAGCGGCGTAAACAAAAGAAAAACAATATGGGTTTAATGTGTCTGCGTGTGCTCTGAAAGTTGGATGTTTACATTTTCTCAATCTGCAGAACTTACCCTACACCATCATCTGCATAACCCGTGGCATAGAATTGCTTGGCTCCGAGTTCTTGTAGACGGCGCTCAATGGTCTTGCCACAGTTGCAGAAATTTGCATAATTTGTGTCTCCTAAAGCTGGAGCAGACAGAGGGAAACAGATTGAGACTCTCCAGCAACTGTTCAGAAAGTAAACAGTGTGCAATGCTCTGCATCGTGAGGATTTATACAAACATGTTTTTCAAATTAAACTACCATATGGATAGATGAGCTACAAGGAGAGCTACCACAGACCCTCAAAAAAAGAATTTACCTAAAAGTGCATAACAAAGGTGCTTATAGTGGTCAGTGGAGAGGGTCTTCCTCTTGATGCACTTTACAAATTTTAAGGCATTATCCGGCGGTTCCCCATCTCCAGTAGTAGAAACAACAAAGACCACTGGGGCACTCTCCTTCTCCAAATTGTACTGGAACCAGTTGTGTGAATGACGAGAGAAACACAATCATCAGTCAGCATCATATTTATTAAAATGTTGTTGATGTGTTATCGTGAACAATAAGCCATGCAGCAGACAATGGACTTAATGCATGTATTTAGTTGTTTAAACCTTAGGTCAGAGAGGAGAAGATGGGCATAGACAAGGTGGGTGTGCCTAGAGCACCCCTGCTGTTTGGGGTGTGTGCGCCCTTGTCTGTCCATGGCCTGTATGTGGTGAGTTGTGTCATTCTACTTTACAAACCTAGCTTGGTAAAATTATTATATATGACAAGCAAAAACCCGCCCTAACTTCATATAAAGTCTTATATGAAAATACAAACATGTACGTTAATTTATCACGTTATTCTTTTTATGTTCATTATATCACTGTATAGAGTGAGATGGCAAAAAAAACAACCCCTTGTAAACACCAAACAAATGAATAATAAAAACATATTTCTGTTTTTCTTCTTTGCAAGCTACATAAAAGAATCAGTTACAAGCACTATTAGTATCAGTTTGAACATGTAGTGTATTTACAAACAACATCAACATACACATAATGTACTGATAATCCTGGTACCATAAGCAGTTTATATAGTAAGTTTCATCCGGATTGATTAACGCACCTAGGGAGAGTTAGGGAACAGACATAGATATGTACATACACTACAATCATTACAGTAACATGCACTGATGTTTGATTTTCTTGCTCTGTTTTGGGGTTTGTTTGTTTTTTAGTTAAAACAACTTGATACCTCTTTCTTGCATTATGTTATGTTTCAAGTGCAGTACAGTTCATTTTACCAGTACCATTTTCACTTACTAAGTTTGGTATCATTTTTCTTTTATTAAATCTTTGTGTACTATTGCTGAACTGAGGCCTACTTGGTAAATATTTTACTTTATACAGACATGTACTTCACCTAAAGTGATTGTATTTGTTTTATTGACATATTTATGTTGTTATTTTGTTGTTGATATTTATGCTTTTATGGTGTTATGGCCTTCGTGTGTTAATCTTTGTCTACCATTGCTAAACTGGTGCCTTCATGGTAAAAATTTCCTTTATACAGATGCTAATAAAGGAAAGAAGAAAAGGTCAACGTCTTCATTAATTGGGAAAAGTACATCACAACATACGATTAAGATCGCTACACAAGTAAAAACTAGAATGTACCTTCTCGATCTCATTCAAGCAGCTGAGATCAGCAACCAGCCCGTGCTCCTCCGCCTCCTCGGCTATCCCTTCTGCTATGGATTGGGCTTGGCCCTTCTGAGACCCATACAGGACCACAAAGCGAGGCTTTACTTCACAGGGCATGCTAGAAAATCCAGACAGAAACAAGGTCATTTGTGCACTGTGTTTATAACTAAATGACATTTTATAATTAACAATTTTCACAGCAGACCATGGCTTCTCCGTGGCTCTGATCATGTGTTTCAGCAATGACTGCGTGCACACAACCAGGAGGCTAATGCTCATTCATTTTTATATTTACACACTTGCTATGTCCTCTGTGATAATTCCCGTGAAAAGGTTCTACTCATACAGGTGTGAGGGGGTGTCAGCTCGAGTATGTTGCCAAAATGATGTAAAACACAAATGTTGCAAATATATCATTACTCATAACTATTACTAAGAAATCGATTTGCTAGGTTAACAAAGACTACTTACCTATGTTACCACAGCGTACAAAGGAAATCAAAGGAAGTATTTGCAGACCGGTTCTAATTGTATATCTACCGTATTAATTTAGTTCTGATCACAAACATTTGTGCTTGTAATCCGTGGTAAACATACAGTAATAACATACAGGCGCATTCAGTAATTTCAAAGATACATCAACACAAGGGATGGAAGTTGTCGACATGACAGTGACCATAGTATTTGTTTAAAAAGGGAAAAAAAACAGGTGATCTTTACAGGTGTTTCGGCTTACCAACATGCTTGAACATTTGACAGGTGATAGACAGACTGCCACAGAACCTTCGTAGCTTTCGCAGCCCTGGACACTACCATCAAGTAACCGGACGTTACGTCATTTCTTGACGTTTAGAGAAGTTACCATAATAGTGCACGTGGGTATTAAGGTGCTGTTTCATGCACTTCATACATTTCGGTGAAAAGCAGCTGCTTTACATTGATAGCGAAGTTACAAGTTTCGCTAAAAGTTAGTAATAGGCGACAACTTAACTCTGACACATCGCATTCGGTCACGTTGTCAAAGTATAAGTCCCGTCTTTAAAAGATAAATCTTTGCGAAATACGCTTATATAGAATTAAAATCAGATATATGTAGTGTATTAAGTTCTCTGCAGGTGTTTACCTTTACAAAAGTGCAGTGAAAATCATACAGTAATATGTCCTGCCCTTCCCATGGAATTTTATAATATTGTCACTACAATTCACGCGAGACCAGGTCAGAGACTGAGATTGAACGAGATCGGGCGAAACCATATTGTAAAAAAGTATCTTTTAACTTTAATTCTTACAATATTCTGTGTGCGATAAGATGATAATTATTTTTTTGAATATTTCTAAACTTTTTTGGTTAATTTCTTAATACTATCTTATGAAAAAAAGAGATTTCAACTGTGTTGTAGGATACACTTAGCAATACTTGGTTCCGCCCTCTCCACCCGCAGAGCCTTCCAGAAGTCGCCGGCGGACCCGTGCGGCTCACAGCTTAGCCACACTCCAGATTTCCATTATTGAAACTTATTATCTTATTCTTTACACACTTAATACGTGACCCAATCCCTCCGTCAACATGTCCACTTTGGGGACACTGGCTTTCGATGAGTATGGAAGACCTTTCATCATCATTAAAGACCAAGATAAGAAGACACGGTTAACGGGCATTGACGCATTGAAGGTACAATGGGCTAGCAAGCGGTACACAGCTTTTCGCTAGAAAGCTGCTATTTTACAGTTAGTTTAATGAGCTGGGTACGCAGATCTCGTATGACAGGTGGATTGCGATTACTAAGCACAGGTTCAGCATGTAATCTTAAATTGCTTGTGCAAGAGCGTCTCTATAGCATTAGCCAAATAATTAGCCAGTCATGCTAATGGTGGGGCCCATGTGCTTTCTGTAATGCGTTTAGCCGGTAGGTGCTGCTGTCAGAGCTGTGCCCCCTTCTCTCATTGGTGATGCACAGAATTTTAGGATTTAGATTTTTCAGGCAAATGGGAATTTCTCCCTGTCTTTGGAATAAAATAAAAACGTGGGCATGACTCGGAAATGTTTCTGTTTTGCAGTCTCATATTATGGCAGCCAAGGCAGTCGCGTCAACGCTTAAAACGTCTTTGGGACCAAATGGTGAGTCTGAACCAGTGTAGTGTTGTCATACCTAGCTTTATGTGCTTAAACTGTCCAAACGGCTGATCATTTTGAAAGTGAAGCCTCTGTGTTGGAAACTATGTGTCATTACTGCTTTTCCTGAATTAGAATTGGCAGTTAGAATACCGAATTTTAACACTTATTTCTCCTGTGGCTTTTTTTTTTATATTTACTTTTTGCATGCAGGTCTTGACAAAATGATGGTTGACAGAGATGGAGAGGTAACTGTCACCAATGATGGTGCCACCATTCTTGGCATGATGGATGTGGACCACCAGATCGCCAAGCTTATGGTGGAGCTGTCCAAGTCCCAGGATGATGAGATTGGTGATGGAACCACTGGAGTTGTAGGTATGGAAAAGGAAGATGAGGAGAATGTTTTGGTTTTTTTGTTTTGTTTTTTAAAGGAAAAAAAAGAAATGCAAACCTGGATTTGCACTACTTGGGAGAAGTTCTGATGCTCTCAATGTAGACACTTCCATCATATGAGGGGACTTTTATCTAAACTATGGTTGTAGATTGATTTGTTTTTGCATTTTTTTTTTTCTTCTCTGCTGCCTCAGTTCTGGCCGGAGCTCTGCTGGAGCAGGCTGAGCAGCTGTTGGACCGCGGAATCCATCCCATCAGGATCTCTGACGGTTACGACCAGGCCGCACGTATTGCCACCGAGCAGTTGGACAAAATTGCTGAAACCTTCCCCTACGATCCCAACAATACAGAACCTCTCATTCAAACAGCCATGACAACACTGGGATCCAAAGTGTAAGTCTCCCATACAAAATATCGTTGGGTTGTTTCTTTTCTTTTATTAGTGTTATCTTTACTATTATGTTATAACCAATACAATTAACAGTAATTATTTTGGATTCATTTCCCTTATTGTTTACATTTTCATATGTTCTTTTGACCTAGCTGGCACTTCAGGAAAAAGTATCATTTTTTCCTACATTGCCATAGAGCTGCTAATAGCAACATGTAAGAAGAGAAATGTGTTGATTATTACTCTGTTATTGAGTTAAGGGAGGGAAAAGACATTGTTTCAATTAATTTTGTTTAAAAAAAATCTCAAATTCTTCCAGTATGGATGCAAAGATATTTCTGTCAGTTTTAAATGAAACTGCAGTTGTGTTTCTGTCAGAACTGACACACAGACTTCTCATCATGCAACAAGCAGACACTTTTCACTGAAAAATGTTATGGATCAGTGTAGCCAGTGGTTTTTGTTTTTTTTGTCAAGTTTGTCTACTAACTTATGAATCCACTTTATCCACAAGTCCTCTGCTCACACAGTGATACGCTGCACATTTTGTAGCCAGCACTCTTTGGTCAAGGCTTTAATGTAATGTGCTCCTAGACTTAGGACAGCTTAGGTCACACTTCTGTCAGTTTTAGTGTCTCTACCACACTACATGATATGCATCATGAAATAGACCCAGCTACTTGATCATGAATAAGCTGATGGAGCTTTATGGTCATTTAAATTTTTAGAATATGCTTTCACTCAAATGCTAAAGTTTTTTTTCGGTGTTTTTGGTATGATCTTGTTACTGCGCTTTATCTAAAGTTCTGTTCGTCTTTCAGCATCAACCGGTGCCACAGACAGATGGCAGAGATTGCAGTGAATGCCATCCTCACTGTGGCCGATATGGAGAGGAAGGATGTCGACTTCGAGCTCATCAAGATGGAGGGCAAGGTCGGAGGAAAGCTGGAGGACACACAGCTCATCAAGGGAGTCATAGTTGACAAGGAATTCAGCCACCCCCAGATGCCCAAGGTATGATCAATGGAAATTTGTAAGACGATGACATTGGCTGTCTGGCATCCCGGTGTTTGATCAAAAAGAATCAAATCAGTTGACAGTTTATAGGGCAAAATAAATGTTTCTGTTCTGACCTCCATCTGTAAAATTCATCACAAAAAAAAGGTTTTGTATTGGGTATGTTTATTTGATTAACAGCTTTTCCTTTGTTATTTCACAGGTTCTAAAGGATGCTAAAATTGCCATTCTTACCTGCCCGTTTGAGCCTCCTAAGCCCAAGACCAAGCATAAGCTGGATGTGACTTCTGTGGAAGACTACAAAGCTCTCCAGAAATATGAAAAAGATAAATTTGAAGAGATGATCCAACAGGTTGGTACCCCCAGAGTCTGTTAACTACTGAGGTTTAACCATTTCATTTATTGTCTGATTATCATAAAAATCGCAGCCGAAAACAAGTATAAACATATCGGCACATGTTTATGGACACATGTTTATTTTAGGTCAAAAGTAATGGGGCTAACTTAGCCATCTGCCAGTGGGGCTTTGATGATGAAGCCAACCATCTTCTGCTCCAAAATGACCTGCCTGCTGTGCGTTGGGTTGGCGGGCCTGAGATTGAGGTAAGATGAGATGTAAAATTACTCTTTAGTCAAACATTTCTTTTGTCCTTTATCACATTGATCAGTCAAGTATTTGCAGCTTTTTGCCATATGGTGCATCAAGTACAAAATATAAAGTGGAGTTTATGTTAAAGTGTCCGATATCAATTGTTTGTCTGCAGCTGATAGCAATAGCTACAGGAGGCCGCATTGTCCCGAGGTTCTGTGAGCTGACACCGGAGAAGCTCGGCACAGCTGGTTTGGTGAAGGAGATCTCCTTCGGCACTACAAAGGATCACATGTTGGTTATCACGGAGTGCAAAAACACCAGAGCTGTGACCATTTTCATCCGTGGAGGCAACAAAATGGTGAGCCCAAAAGCAAATTCATAATTATATGTTTATTTTTTATTTATGCCAGTTTTGATTAAGTGTCATTATCTTTCTTGATAGATCATTGAGGAGGCTAAGCGTGCTCTCCATGATGCTCTGTGCGTAATCCGCAATTTGGTCAGAGACAACAGAGTCGTGTACGGAGGCGGTGCTTCAGAGATCGCCTGTGCCCTGGCCGTCAACCAGGCTGCAGACAAAGTAAGAGAAATTACACTAGAGACTTTCTGACCTCAGCGTTTACAATAAACGTGATTGTGGTTCCACTCAACTCTCATTGACATCTGTGCCTTTTCTTTTCAGTGCCCATCATTGGAACAGTATGCCATGAGGGCTTTTGCTGATGCTTTAGAGGTAATCCCAATGGCACTGGCTGAGAACAGCGGGCTGAACCCCATCCAGACCATGACAGAGGTCAGAGCCAGACAAGTCAGAGAGAACAACCCATTCCTGGGCATTGACTGTTTACACAACAACACCAATGGTAAGTAACCACCTGCACTGCACATAATACACTGCAGTAGATGCGGAAGTAAACATGGCTTTAGTCTGGATTATCACAGTTGGAGATGACAGCACTGCACTTCAACGTTAAAGCAAACGGATTTCCCCCCTTTTCCTGTGCAGACATGAAGCAACAACATGTGATCGAGACCCTGATTGGCAAGAAGCAGCAGATCCTGCTCGCTACTCAGGTGGTCAAGATGATCCTGAAGATAGACGATATCCGAAGCCCCGGAGAGAGCGAGGACTGAAGCCCTCCTGAACACGAGAAAGGCTCGGGCGTTCTCTTGAACAAACACCGTTCGAGAGGTTTTCAGCACTTCCCCGAGCACCGTGTCCAAGTCGCACCACATATTGCTATTTATAGTTGGCTACAGCATGTTCAAGCTGTTATAGTACCAGAATCACCATTAAAATGTTGGTCTGTTGAAATTTCCACACTTCTGCTTTCAAGTTCTTTATTTATTTTTTAATTCAAGATATAACATTAATTTCAGCAATTGTTTACAAGATTATAACTGATCTATGCACTCTTGAAATAGTTCATATTTGATGTTTATGATCTCACATTAACAAAACATTATAGTGTATACATATAGTTGTGATTTAAATTCTTATTTCACTAATATTAATATCACAATTTCTTAAACCCCTAAGATAACATGGAAGCTTGTTTTTGCTATGGCTGGTGGGAAAAAATAAACTTTTTGCCTATACAAGTCAAAAATTCGTTTCAAAATTTTGACTTAATAACTTGAACTTTCAAGGTTTTTATTGTCAATTTTGAGTTAGTAAGTCTCAAACTAATCCTAACCCTAATTTGGAGTTACGTATACAGTAACCTGAAATTTTGATTTGTGGATGGCAAAAAAAGTCAGTTGCAGATACAAGCTTCCATAAGATATTCAGACTTACAAAACCAACAGAAAAACTCATGAGCACCTCTTACTGATTGTCTTATGTTCTGATTAATGATTGAGGGCATGATTATATTAAGCAGATTTTTTAGGCGTTTCTCCTGACATCCCAATTTACATGTACTTGTTGAGCCAGTTGAGCAGGTCTTTTCTGGCTTCCTGAATGTAGGGTTTGTCTGCGGGGTTGATATCCTCTCGCTTGCGGTGGACGAATCCGTGAGTCTGACCGGGAAATATCTTCACCTGGTAGTCCACTTTGCATTTCTCCTTCAGGTTTGCTTCAAGAGCACTCACCTGAGGGGCAAAAATGATGTCAGCGCACATGTCATAGCAGAAATTCTGACATTTGTACATTAACATTGTCTGCACACAAAAGTTGCCGCTAAAAGTAATCAGTGCACATTCACACTAACCTGGTCCAAAGGGATAACAATGTCATTCTCTGCAAAGATGAACAGTGTAGGACTCTTCAGCTCATACCTGTCCTCCCTCTCTCTAACTATTCCTGCATGGGATCACATAAAACCATTATGAAAACATTTTCCAGTATACCATACTGCGTGTTCTGCTGTAACAATGGCATACCATAAACAGACACTCCAGCTTTGATCTCTGGATACAGTAAGGCCAGGTAATGTGTGGCGACCCCTCCCCAGCAAAAGCCTACTACTCCGATATGTTTGGCTCCACACTGATCCTTCAGGAACTTCAGCACTGCATCCACCTCTCTGGAAAGGAAAAGCTCAATGAGTGTGCGCTATCACACAACCCAGCCGGCCATAAAGCCAGGAGTAGCTGCTGCATTACGTGATTTACGCATTTGTTTACTTGTTAATAGTTGTCGGCTTCTTGTCCTGAAGCCACTCTTGAAACTTGGACCAATCTTTTGTTGGACTCCAAGGTTCCTTTCCAACAAAGAAGTCTGGGCAAATGGCTCTGCTCACAATAAAACAGCAGAAAGAGGAGGAATCAAAATCTCAGAAAATCACTGAAAAAAATTAGCCTAGAAATGTTACATTCGCCTCAGAAATTTCAATCCAGTCTATCAATGAGTCAGTCACATAAACGCACATATATCCATTAGCAGCAAGCATGTCAGCCATGTATCTAGTGTTGGGAAGCTGCCAACCGAAGATATCTTGAATGACAATAATGGCCTTGTCGGATGCAGCGGGTGGTTTTACTACATAAGCTTTAAAGTGCTCTATCTGGACCTCCTGTCCGAGCGCTCCATACTCCATGCGATCGCCAATATCGCAGGGACACGGCTTGGCTTCGTTTGCCATCTGCTGGCAGACATAAAGACAGAAGCACAGAAAGTATTGGTAAAAAGGAGACAGCGAAGCTGGAATGTATTAAATTTAGGGCTGTCAACGTTAACGCCGATTAATCCGTCATCACGATTAACGCGATCAAACTTTTTACCGCAATGAACCCATCTGGAGCGCAGAATGACTCAAAATCCCTGAAATGTCTCTGTCAGCGCATTTCGGGCAGTTTGTCCAAAGTTTGTCCATTCTGCGTTAATCGTGATGACGGATTCATCGGCGTTAACGCTGACAGCCCTAATTAAATTAAAAAAGAATAATGTCCTGTGTGCAAACCTGGAGTCACTTGTGGCATTTGCGCAAGAAAGCATGACAAAGCAAAATACTTTGACATGCTTTGTTGCACAAATCTTTTCCGTTAAACGACCCCCCCGCCCGTAAACTAATGAAATCCAACATCGGACAGAAAAATCCGTTTGCAGAGGTGACGTGAGAAACATACCTTGCTGGATTGCGAGTTTCCACGTAGCTGCCTGGCTTTAAAAGTCTTACACGGCTAAAAAAGTAAAGAGGGGAGAGAACTAACAGTTGGACAAAGATGAAATTCCTTTTCACTCCCACTTTCAAAATAAAAGTGAGTTTACAGTCATTGGTTTGTGCACATGAGTGGGTGGTACTGCGGCTTATGCAGAAAGTCATAAACGCGTTATGGTAAAACGTGTTTACAGTGAATATTTTTATGCTGCAAACTGAAAGCGTCCTATTTTTGAATGAAATCAGTTGAATTTAAACTGTATTTAATGTTTAAACAGGTGAGAAGTGACTATCTGAGGACAAACCTGGTATTGTTTTCACAGTATGTGTGTTTGTAACTGCAAGTCATGGTGACTGATATTTTTCCTTCCTATCTCTGGCTTGCTTACTTAAATGGGATAAGATTGTTTTGTTTAGTGTTATTAATTGATAACGCTGTATCCCAGGATTGTCAAACGTAAGACTATAAAACCAGAATAGCCCCAGGAAGGACTCCAATTGGGCTGATTTTGGATTATATGAAGGAGGGCATAGATTTGGGACTTTTAACTGTATTTTCACACGTTTTACAGCCTTTCCTACTGACTAAAACCGCCACTATTCCCATTCATACTACACCAAAGTAATTCATAGATAAACAACTAAAGACAAAAAAGTTTCTGTTTTGTTGTTGTTGTTGTTGTTTTTTGTTTGCTTATTGTTGTTTTACAAGATACCCACATTAAAGCAAAAATAAATTAATAAAATTTTTCTTTTTGAATTGATGGAAAATTTCAGTTTGTAATCTGGGGGAATGATCTACCAGAATTTATGCATTTTTATAGATTTATTTATTCATTCTGGCAAATTTATTTCATTTCATTATCTTTAGCAGCAAGATTTTGTTATTATATTGAATCGTTATTATATTGTTCTTTATCTTATGTTAATTAAGATTAAATGTGTAGTCACATTTCTTTATATTGACAGAAAGAGGAGGTAATCTTGTTCGGTCGATTTAAGATTAAAGCAGGCCACGAAGTAAAATTAATTTGACGACCCTTTCGCATGCCAGCCAAAAGGCACCGCTGGGATTCGAACCCAGGATCTCCTGTTTACTAGACAGGCGCTTTAACCAACTAAGCCACGGCGCCGGTGTGTTGCTAAGGGCATATTGCTGTACTGGCTCGTGTCGAGTCACACTTTTCACACACATCTTAAGTGTTATTAAGATGTGTGTTATATAATAATAGCAACAATAATAATCGTTGTTATTATTATTCCTGGTCTTTTTTCTTTTTTTTTAGATACGTGTACCTTTGTAATACGGAATGTTGGTTTATAAGTAAAGAGACACATAAAGAGAGCGAAATAAAGTTCGAACTTAAATGCTGAAGTTCATTGTTGTAGTGAATGATCAGTGTACAAGTATTGTGGTGAGCTTAGAAGTAAAAGAAATCATCACAAGTTAGTCCACATATTTACTACAACTCTTATCTGTTCGAAAAACCTCCCAAAAAAATGTATGTTCCTGTTAACGTCCTGCATAATTTACTGTTTAATAGTGACTGCTACTTGACACTTTTAGTTTTATTTTCGAAATATTACAGGTGCTCTTTCTCTCTCAACTGTATTTTGCGTCTATTTTTTTTTATTTCATTTTATTTTTATTATTTAGTTTTATTTTAGTAAAATATTACACGAAATACAATCACGTGACGGTTGTTATGATCGTTTCCCTGCCGTAAAACTCGAACCTCTGTAGGGAAGTAAAACTGTTATGACAGGAGCCAGAAGTGTCGTTGGCGCATGCGTTAGCAGGTTAAGCTAGCCATTTGTCTCCCAGGTTTAAACTGTCGTATGATCAACACCCTGAGATGTAGCGTTTCCCCCCATAGTTTCTTGTGTTACATTAGACATACACAGTGAATGAGAAACCTTGGTGTACTGGCGAACATATACTGGACGCGAGAGAACACAGCGGAACGAAGACTTATGTTTTAATCTGTGGGGAAACCATTTTATGATTGTCAATGCAATTGACCCATAAGGATACTGTCGTCTCGCTAGCTTAACTGAGCTAGCTAAACGATACTGTCCGTGTCGTGGATGGGTTCACAGTACAAATTACTCGAATAACAGACGGTGACCGGTGCTTAGCGAGCAACATGGATACTGCTGAAGAAGGTAAATTTTAAAAACGAATGCCACTAGTAGCTTCTTTCTCATCAATAGCTAGCATTAGCTTCACAAGTGCATCACCTCGCCGTCCGCTGAGCTGGCCTGCTAATGGTTAAACTTAGCTGGCTGGATATAGCCTGTCAGTGGACTGTGAAGTAAAGTCAGGAAGACGGGAGAAAATGGTGTTTTAAAGCAGACGGTGTTAGCATGAGGGGATAGTGCAGTAAGTAGGGGAGAACGTAGAAAGGACCAGAATTATCAGTGATGTCATCAGTTTCCTGCTGTGTGCTCTGTTTACATAAGCCACGCTGCTGGTGCAATTTTTTTTTTAAATGTTGCTTTTAACTAATTATCCTCTATTACTGTGCATATATATATATATATATGACACCACACACACACACACACACATCCTGTGACACTTCCCCACGCGTCTGTTTTGCTAAGCCTTGGCGAAGAGGATCAGATTTTCATTGAAATTGAAACTGTTGTGTTTTTGTGTGTGCCTAGCGGATATTTGTCGTGTGTGCCGCTCTGAGGGGACCCCAGACAAACCCCTGTACCACCCTTGTGTCTGCACTGGCAGTATCAAGTTCATCCACCAGGAATGGTAAGTGTGTCAGGCTCTCTCTTCCTCTTTTTGTCAGCTTTCATTGTGACCTTGTGAAGAAGCAGTTCTCCTCAGATTTTCCCAAGGAAAACTTTCTCTTTTTTTTGTTAAAAATGTAAAATATTTTTGAATAACAGCGCGGTAACCAAGGTGTGACTAATTAAATTCAGAATGTTCACACATGCTGCCTTAGTTACTGTAAGACAATCATTTATGCTTACCTTTCCCATAAGTTCTCTAGCCAAGGATGTCATTCATAAGGCCCGGGCCCCAGATAAACAATTATACATAGTTCCTGTTTTTCACAGTCTACTATAGAAAAAACTACTGAAACATTTGTCTAAGCAATGAGGTACCAGAACTTTTTTTTGTAATTTTCCACATTTATCATGTAGAAAAACTGGGACTTACTGTTGAAATTGCACTTCTTTTCTTCATATTAAGATTTCTCAGGAATTAAATGTGCACTTAAATGTTTTTACATTAATAGAAAGGGGAGTTTCACTGGTCTGGTCCACTTAAGATTAAAGTGGACTGTTATGTGGCCCATGGTGTAAAATGAGTTTGACATCTCTGTTTTAAGCTAGTAAGTCTCCTGATTCACAATGTAAGCAAGTGGTTGTGAAAGCTTCATTCAACCCAGTGTTGCTAAATCAATGTATTGCACATGATATAACATCATATTTTCAGCATTTTGTTCTTGTGTCATTATTCTGTATTGCTGGCCAATATTCGGTGTTACTCAAGTTATTTTTAACATCATAGTCTTAAAACCAAAACATGGATATGTGTTTATGTGGGTGTTATATTGATTAGATTACAGATAAACAGTTTTCAAAAGGTAGTTTTGTAATCAGATCATTCCAATATGCACATATTTGCCCTTGATTTGAAAATCAAAGTAATCTGGAAAATGAAATTTCCTTCCTTAGTTCAAGTTCTGTTTGTTAAGAACCAGATTTCTTCTTGAAGCACAGGTTATGCCCTCTCTGTATTGGTAACAGTATAGTATGGCAGTGTACCAGATTTCTGGCCTTAGGTGAGAAATTTTCATTGTGAAAACTAAAGGTGCAGGAATTTTGAAGTTTGTGAGTGTGTAGAAGAGCAAAGCAAAGACCAGACCTGGGTTGCTTTGCGGTGTTTGAAGGTTTTGCTTGGATAATATAGTTCTGTTGAGTGTAAACGCATGTTGATCTTAATGCTGTTGTAATGCAGGAATCAACTGGTGGTAAATCCCTTTCATGACCCAAATTGATATTAATATTAATGCTACATTTCAATGTCCCAATAAGCTGGAATGGTGTTATTATAGGCAACATACTATACTATATAAACACAGATTGTGGTTAATTAGATGGTGTGGATTTTACAATAAAATATTTTTATTACCCATCAGCCATAAAAGACTGATATAGCCATAAAAGACTGATATTATCAGTCTGATACTGAAGTATACTAATACTGTGTATTGTCATAAGAGCGCGGGCGGTGTGGACACATAACGAGGCAACGTAGGAGCTTCAAATTGATACCTTCAATGTATCTGCTAAAAAAAATTTGAAGAATTCGTCTGGGGGCTTTTGCCCCCTGGTAGGGTCTCCCATGGCAAATTGGTCCTGGGTGAGGGACCAGACAAAGAGCGATTCAGAAAGACCCCTATGAAAGAACCATCAAGGGAACAGTTTACCCTGCCCCAGGATAGGGTTACCGGGGCCTTGCCCTGGAGCCAGGCCCGGGGAGGGTGCCCGAGAGCGAGCGTCTGGTGGCCGGGCCTTAGTCCATGGGGCCCGGCCGGGCACAGCCCGAAAAAGGGACATGGGCCCATCTTCCCGCAGGCCCACCATCCGCAGGAAGTGCCGTAGGGGTCGGGTGCAGTGTGAGTCGGGCGGCGGCCAGGAGCGGAGGCCCTGGCGGACCGATCCCCGGCTACCAAGACTGGCAATTGGGTT
>VVHJ01010554.1:0-12916 GCA_015107715.1 Tylochromis polylepis
GGGCCCCGGGGGGGGTGGGGGGGGGGGTGGGGGGGGGGGGTGGGGGGGGGGGTGGGGGGGGGGGGGGGGGGGGGGGGGGGCAGCATGCATGGCAGAAATGTGAGCATCGCTATTGCACTCTAGACAATGAATGTCAGCTTTACAGTCCTTGGCCCTGCGCTCCGTTGATGAGAGACACTTGTGACAGATCGAGAGCCCTTTGAGCAGACTTTTCCTCTCATCCAGTGTTTTCATCCTAAACCCTCTACATTTTGCAAGTGAATGTGGCTTCATATGTACTGGACACTGTTTGTTGGGAGTGAGTTTTAAACTTGTTGTTGGGCGTGCCCACCTGTGTTTTGCTTGCTGTTATAGGGGCTCTCGATCGAGCTTGCCTCACCAGTGGTTTTTCCATTTTTTATTTGCCCAGTGCTGCGATTTTGTAGAATTAACCTGGGGTCAGTTTTCAGCCCTGGCAGATATCCTTCGTTTTTTGCTGCCCCGAGTTCTAGAAGGAGATCTGCAAGCTCCTGAAGGAAGTGGCTGTCTCTCTGTGCAACTCTGGGAAAGCTCTGTAAGCGTCTGAACAGAGAAGCTTCAATTACTTCAGATGAGCCATAATGCCTGTCTAGCCTTTGCCATAAATGCTGAAGACCCACTTCTGGATTATTAACGTGAACAGCCCTAATTCTCAGAGCATGCTGGAGAGACTCACCCCTAAGCCACTTCGTGTGTAAATCAAGCTCTTCACTGCATTTTAGATTTAAACCTTCGGTGGCACTGTGGAACATAGATCTCCATGCTATATAAGTCTCAGGCCTATTGTCAAACACTGTCAGTCCTGTTGTCAGTAGGCCACGACGTGAGAGGAGGGCAGCGAGGTCTGATACCTGCTCTTGTCGCTGGCCGCTCCGACGTGGTTGGACCAATGGGGGGGTGGAAGTTTGGGCTGCCACACAGGCGGCGAGCTAGCGGGGTACTCACGTGAATATGCAGCCACTGTTGATATGTCCGGCCTTACGTTGTGGGTGTTTTCTAAGTCACATTTTTGTTCTCTACCGTATTTTGCTTCGTCTTCCATATTAGTGTCGTTGTGGAAGTGGGTATCTACATACTCTTGAGTATGACGCCCATGGCTATAATGGCAGGAATGTCTGGCGGCTTCACAGACTCTTCTTGGTCCTGAACAGCAGCCTCTAGCACCCTCGCTGCTGCAAGCACTGCTTCAGCTTCTCCTTCCTGCTTCAGAGCTGCTCCATTCGGGCCTTTTCGACCTCCATGTCTATTTGGCGTTTAGCGTATTCCGCTCTGGCTTGAGCCGCTTCGGTGTTAGCTCGTGCTTGTGCTGCAGCTAGGCTCGCTGCTGAACCGCTTGACCGGTGTGATGTGCTTGATCTGCACTCTCACCTAACTTCCAGTTGGGAAAACCATGAGGTGTCTCCTTGGTTGGACATGTCTGCTGTCGCTGGAGTGGAGTGTCTCCGGATCTTGATGATGAGGACAATCTTTTTACTCTTCTGCCCTCAGCTGAATGCTTCTAACAGCTAGCTTACACCAGTAATGTAACAAACTCCATAAACACAAAAGAAGGTCATCACTTTACTGGACAAGGTACTAATAAGCAAGTACAATAAATCATTCTGCCAAACTTACAGATTATGCCATCTCAAGGGCAACGGAAGCAGGAATCGTCAGAGGCACGAAACACCGGACCTTCCCTGCTGAGCGCTAGTAGCAAAAACTCCTCCTCTCCCCTTACTAGGAGCTTCTGCTGTTGACCCACTAGGTGGCAGGCTTTTGCCATGAGCAGGCCAGGAATAAACACGTTTGCTGACACATCGATTCAATTACTTACAGCACAAATGACTATGACCCGTCTTATAACAAACTCGTAACATACCTCAGAAATAATCCGAGGGACAGAATACATTATAATAACAGTTTTATTTTTGCCAAAATTAAAAAAGGTCCCAAAACTTTAGAATGAAACTAGCAACCAAAGGGTTTTTTTTTTAAAGGTTGACAAAAAAGCAAGACTTGTCTTTACTGCCCTCTTCTGTCTAAAGATCTAAGGATGTACAACTACGAACCTTTAACTATTAACTCATAGGACATATAGGTCTGAAAATTCTGAAGACATTTTAATGAAGACCAACACAACAGTGCTGTAATTTTAACTACCTACAGGGCAGTCCAGGGTGTAACCCGCCTAAGCCGTAAGACAGCTGGGATAGGCTCCAGCCCCCTCCCCTACACACTAGACTTTGAGGATAGTATCGATCCAGTTACGTTAGCATCGATCCAATACTGATATCAGTGTTGGTATCGATACTATCGATATTTGGGTCAATCTGCCCACCTCTACTGTGAAGGACTGACGAGCTGGTCTACAGGCTATGGCCATGGCTGCTGCGGGTATTTTGCCTATGCTAGACCAAGTCTTTTTAAATGACAAAAGCATCATTCATAGTATTTGCAGTGGCACCATGTTGACTGCTCAGTAAATTCCTGGGACCTTCAAATAATTAGTTAAATTCTCTGAAGCTACTTAACTTTTTTCCAGATCATTTGAAGTAAAAAATACGGGTGAGAACTTCAGATTCTTCTGATTAGTGTGTTCCCAACAGGATAAGCTTATCTCTGTTAAGCATACTTATTAATCATGTGCCTCGTCACATCAACACTAGAGGTTTTGGGTGTGAGATTTTGCTTCACTCCATCATGTGACCTATTGAGTCCAAAATGTGAACAGTAGCATCCTCAAAAGATTGCTCTTTAGCTTTTAGGTGCAGATGGCAGGTGGCTTTTCTATGTTGTGCTATGCATTAATGGAGTGGCTGTTTGGTTTCTCCAAAGTAGAGGTCCAAGAACTCCTTACTGCACTGCACAGCATACCCTGTGTTAACATGAAGGCAATAAAGATATTATCTGACTTATCTTGACTTCCATATTTAAGAATAAATTTACATTTTGCTGTTTATTATTAAAAAATCCATACTTTGACCAATTAATATCAACTGAAAGTATAAATCCATTAACCACTGCCATCTGTTTTACAATTATACCTTTATCTACCTTGTAAAATAGCTGCTCTTACGGATTTATTTTTAGCAAAAGAAAACCACAAACCACCGACTCCTTTAAAATGCCATATCTACTTCCAAAGCATGAGTTCTTGTGAATAAAATAAGAATCTGTTTTTTTAATGACACATAATTTTCCAACATAGTTGAAACGTGTTGCAATCATCAAAATCAGATTAATTAGCTACTGGCCCCATTAGTCACATATTGAAAAAAGAGAGAGATGTTAAGTCTATGCTATGCTTGATGCCGTTTGGCTAAATGTTCTCCATTTTTTGATGTCACTACATCAGCTCTGCAGCAGAGGTCTTATTTGATATTAAATGCCTGTTGATTGCTATGCTTTCACCTTACTAATATTCCTATTCTCATGTGCGAGCATCTTAGATGGGAGGGGCTTAGACACAGAAACGAGATCAGGCTGTACAAACTGAGCAATGAGACAAAAAGCTGAAGGTTATTTCCTGTGATAAGTAAAAGAGCGACCATTTTACTTTTCACACTACAGTGTTTAGACTTCACACAGCCATATATCTTTAAGAACACTGTGTGGCATTACTGCTGCTTCAGTAACAACGGCAACATTCAGTTCTTTAAAGATAAAGCACAATGAGTGCTGGTTTTCACATTACACACAATGTAAATAATACAGTAACCATTTATAAGAGGACACATTTAAAATCCTGCAGACTGTATTCTTTATTGCATAATGCAAATGAGCACAACAATGTACAGAACCTCCTTCCATTTTTATATATCCATTTTTTCAACTATATAATCAGAAAGTTCCATTTCATTCAGTTTTTATCCACCAGCTAGAGCGCCGGAGTAATATTAACTATTAAGTTATAGTGGCACACTTAGGTAAAAACAAAATAAAATATATGAGGAGAACCCCTCCCCAATCCCCCATCACCACACACACGCACACACACACGCACACAAACACTGGTTGTGAAAATCATCAGCCAAACCTACTGGTTATAAACCGTTTATAGGAATGGCTTCATGACAAGCAATTACTTTTCAGCTCAGTTATCCATTAAAAGCATGACAGAATGGGTTGAAAGTGAATAGCAAAGAGAAATTAAACATGATGCAGGTACATGTCATTAATTATGCCAACTGATCAATAAGTATGAAGTATGCTCAACTCTAATGGGCTAGGTGTCGCTATCAGCTTCATTTACGCAGCCAGTGTGCACATCAGGATGTCAGAGGTCAGAGGTCCAGCAGTCCAGTGCCTCCAACCTTTTAACCTCATCCACCAGATGAGGGCCCTCTCCTGCCAGGTCTCCAGGAACAAGAGCCTCCTCCCTGTCCAGTGAGGGGATTGTAATCTGTAAAACATGCAAAGAACAAAGGAATGCAGACAAATGATATATTAAAACGGTTTATTAAGCTTTTTGTACTAAAACTCGTAGAATTTCGTTTTTATGAGTTTATGCTTTGTAATAAACTTCAAATCTGTGTTACAGTAACTGTCACATATACACACTCTCTATCCAGCACCGTCCTGGATGACAGGAACAAATCTATTCTTGAGAAACTCTCATGGGGGCAAGAAAAACAACACAAAAAAAAAAGTGAAATCCCAATCAGTGGGGTGAGCTACTTCAGAGTCACTGACAGAGAGGCCCAAAATGAGGAAAAAACAAATTCTTCTCCATACTCCTGCACACTACTGGAAAAACAAACCAACCTTATTATCCAACTATATTTCTAACTTAAACTCGTTTTACTTTCTAGAGTTCATAACAAAGAGAAAAATAAGAGGGGGGAAAACTATTAAGTCACTTCTTATTAATTGTGCATCACTAAGTATTCCATTCCACCTTAGCATCAGCAAGGTATCCTTAATTTGAGAAGTGTATAGAGTACTTGAATGCCATAAGAACACTAGTCTTGTCCGCCGAATTGCTGTCCGTGAACTTCATTTTAACTCAAGCTGTCCAGTGGCAGGCTAGCGCATATTTTTTTGGGATAAGCTTTCACCAAGCTCTTTTAAACGCACGTCCCACCTCTTTAACTACTGTTACCAAGTCTTGTCGGATAGAAATGATCTGTCCATTATAAGTCAGAGGACCTTTGACTGCAGTGAGGATCCTCATCTCGTCCACCGGGTTATGTAACTTAATAATCACTGCATGAGGATGATTAGGTTTTGATGATCCAATAGCCCGATGTCAATTTTAATCGTCTCCTGTTTGGTTTGTAAATTCAGCATATTAGGTAGCCAGCTTTCAAGAAATCTCACCGGTTCTCGACCTCTTAAATTTAGGATTACAATGTTATCTCTTCGGCTCCGACCCTCCAAACCCAGACATTTTTCCATAAGCACACGCATTTCAGTTTCCATATCAGCCAGTCTAGCTCCCAAACCTGATATGGAGTCTTCTGCAGTTGATAGGCAATTTTCAGTGTCAGAAGTCCGTTTCGAATTTAATTCCAATTGTGCTGATATGTTCTTCAGTGATATTAAAAGCTCGTCAAATTTATTGTCCATCATAGCAGATATTTTGTCCACAACGTTCTTTGACATCTCCACGACGAGGGCGTCAGCGTCCAAAGGTGTAATTGGTGTGGTAGCTGTACTCATTGACATGCCCTCCTCCGCTTTGGACTTTTCAGGAGATTTGTTCAATACAGATTTTGCAGCTCTTGTGGGAGGCATTTTGATGGAGTGTTATTGGAGTCTTTTTCAAGGTTGTACAGAAAGTAGCAATAATTAAGCATGAAATGCTCAGCAGCAGCGGGAGCTCAGGAAAGACAGTCTGCTCACTCTGACAGCATCACGTGACCTCGTGGACACTCTTTCAATGATGAGGACGTACACATCCTGGACAGGGAGGAACGCTGGTTTGAGCGGGGAGTCAAGGAGGCCATTTATGTGAAAAGGGAAAGACCATCTCTGAATCGAGGAGGGGGCCTAAGGGTACATCTGTCACCATCTTACAATGCTGTGATTGCAGCCATTCCCCAACTCTCTGTGAATGGTACTCATGGCCATTGATCAGTGGGCTTTGATCAGTGGTCATGACAATTTGCATATTAATGATGAAGGAACTGTCCTCACAGCTCATTTTAAGACTATCAGTTCTATTCTAAATGTGCCCCAGTCTACCACCCTGAAAGCCTCTGCTGACACAAGTAATCAGTTCCTTTCTTTCTTTGTAAACAAGGCTGAGTCTATCAGGTCAGTTAACAGTCCTTCCTACACAATCATTTCTTGGGATTGAAGCGTTTCGAGAAACTGAACCGACGCCACATCACGTCCTGCCTGCCACCCACACTCGACCCGCTCCAGTTCGCGTACAGAGCTAACAGATCAACTGAAGGCGCCATTGTTACAACGCCCCACACCACCATCTCCCACCTGGAACAACAGGGGCGTTACACCAGGCTGCTCTTTGTTGACTTTAGCTCTGTGTTCATACGATACTCTCGGACAGACTAACAGTAAAACTGCTGGATATTGGACTTCCTTTTCAAAGGGTCATTAATATGCCCCCCCCCCCAAAAAAAAATCATTGGCCATCCTCTTCCCTCCCTGAAGGACCTGTACAGCACTCTCTGTCCCAAGAGGGCACACAGCATCCTATGGGATTGCACACACCCAGGACACCGGGTGTTTAAGCTGCTGCCGTCTGGCAGGAGACTCAGGCTGCAGATCGCAGACAAACAGACTCAAGGACAGCTTTTACAACAGGGCAACGGCCCTAATCAATGCTAACAGCTGACCTGGTTGGCTACCTCCCTGGACTTTTGTGGGGGGCAATAGTGTGCAATAAACATTCATTCTTCAATTTATTAGGTCATACCTCCTTTGCACTTTTTATCCACTTCAAAGTTTACTGTGTTGCGTTTTGTTGTACTGTACTAAGTAAGACTGTGGAATGACAATAAAGAGTGACCTTATGTTATTGTGCAATCAAAGCTTCATCATCATCATGTGACCCCTCAACCTGAACGTAGGGAATAACCCACCCAAAATTTATGGGAAAGAATCGTCTGAATCCTGACAATGAATAAACAAACACTTTAATAGCACAATTTGTTAAATGTATTACGTAGTACGTCTTAGCAATGGTTTTACTATTAACGTATGGATTGCATAATTTTAAAATGCAATAAACTGCCTGCTGTAAACCACTTGTATTTTTTTTTTTAAACTCTCCTTCTGCACTCCTCTGATCAATAGCTGCAGTAAGAGACAGTTAAGAGAGCGCAGACTGTCATTACCATCACAGCAGATTGTTTTGTCACACATCAGGTGATCGTTCGAACAGCTCTCCGACCCCCACAGAAGGCCAACGACTTCACGTGTAGACGATATTCCACGAATCATTGACAGGAAGTATTTACAGAACACCATTATAAAAATGATCATTTTCTTTGTATTTTCCCAAACTTTATGACGAAGTCCAAATGAGGGATTTTTGCTTTTCTTATTTTAGTGCCTGTTGTTCAGCTGCCGCGCTTCATTTGAATATCGTCACCTCTTAACGAAGCGCCTTCTACAGACAAGCAGCAACCCCCATCTCTGCCTGCCTGCGACACCTTCTTAGTGAATGCCATTGACGTGTTTTGTCTTTTAATAAAATTAATCACAAAAGATTTTTAGAGTTTAACATTGCTGTTAAAATCCCGTTTTTAAAAGTATGCAGTCCAGAGTATATTACTAAAACTGTTATTAGTACATCTGCAAACTTTGTGACATCATGTTGAATTTATAACTGCATAGGATTTTTTCTGACTGTTTCTTATAGATTTTTACTAAACCGGGAAAAATATTTTTAAAATTCCATCTGATCATGTCCCAACAGGTTTATTTTGTTCATAGCCAAAGGTAAGGAATCTCAGAAAAATTATGCATAGTTAATTGTAATAAAATATTAATTTTTTTCATCGCTGTTGTGCTTTTTTAATGTAAACTCCTCATGTTTTGCAAAAAAAACTGTATGTGCTGGAGGGAAATGGAGATCATTTTTTGACTCAGCACCCTAAAAGAACATCAAATTTACCAAAAATATCTCATGCAGCTGAGAGATTTTTTTTTTTGCAGACCTGTGTTATGGGTCACTCAAGACGCCGCAAGGGAAGGAGGGGGGACTCCGATCGGCTGACTGCCAGCTGCCAGCTGACTGTCAGCCAGCTGAAAGCGGCAATTTTGAGCGGCTGTATCTGTAAGTCCAAGTGAGAGAAGCACAAAAGTTCACCTGAAAGTTCTCTCTTTAACCTGCTGCTGTGACCACATCGTTTTACCCTCAACACAACAATGAGCTCTTCCTCAAAGAACACATATATATACTTTTTGAAGTGGAGCTGTTTGTTTCAGAGAAATACCATTCTGAACTCTTATTCACGCCCTGTTTCATTTTTCCAACCAGCTTCGAGACGAAAAACAAACCTTTTTTTATTCGCTCTCCCGACCTTAGAATAAGCACTACAGAACTTTAGATGGAAAAAGAGGGCCAACCAGGTGACTTTACATAAAGCATAAAGTTCCTTTATGCTATTTAAGAACACTCCAACCTAAGAAGAAAATAAATGTTTTCACTGATCACTATTCAATTATTCCCACTGTGAGAATGCTGTTATATATAGTTATTACATAACTGACACCCACATATGTCAGTCTGGTATCATAAAAATAAACCCTACCGCATCTACTATGTACCTGCATTGCGAAAAGGCCTCTTGTCCGTCTTTGGTTTCAGCACCGTCTGGGATGAGCTGGCCTCCTCAGCAGTCTGCAGTGACACATGCATGGGGACACAGTTTGCACACTACAGTGAGCTGTTAGGCAGATTTCTGTCAGTAAGAGCAGTTGTGCTTTTAGCTAAACAACAAAAAAAAACACCTTCTAAAATCACGAGTTAGAGAAAACTGAAAGGCTCTTAAACCTGCTCAGACATGTTTGTATGTAGGTGTAAGTGTAGCTTACATTAAGAAATTTCAAACAGGAAACTCTAGGTCGCTTTAGCTGCATCGGCAGATCAGGTGAAATACTAAAGAAGTAATCTGGAACAAGAACTACTTCTAGGTTACCAAGCCAGAGATGACGCCTGGCTGTACCCCCTCAACTTCTGAGGAAGCTAACAAACTCATTTTAGCGTATTGTATGGCTGTGTGGAAACTACAAGAATCACATCGCTTCTATATTTCAGTGTGAGGCCACATCAACAGTGACATGAGTACATATATTTTAACTTCATGATGTTTGCTGAAATTGTCTGAATAACTTGTTAAATGAATGAGTTGCCTAACAACCGTACTTTATAGAAGAGAACACAGCCTTTCACAGAACAGCACAAATACAGATGTTCCAGCTGAACCATTACCTGAGACAGTTTTGTAGCTCCTTTATAACTCTTCCCCTGCTGCATACTCTCCCATATCTCTATTTTCTGCCTCCTCTTCTCCTCTTCTTGCTGTCCACAAAATAAATGAAAACAATGTGTTCATGTCTGATATTGTGGACAGACAATCATCCTTCTTTAATTTTTTTTTTTTTTTTACTAATTGACTCCTGTACCAATTTCTGTTTCTCTCTGAAGATGGATGCTTTGGCATCAAGCTCTGCTTGCATCTTCATCCTGGCTGCTTCCATAGCCTCTTGTCTTCTTGCCACTAGTGTTGCATCTTTATGTAATAAATAGAAAACAAAATTTAAATTAGGACAATGTAAGTAGAAAGTTTTCAAGTTTAACCATAAATGGTTGGCACTACTCTACCAGAAGGGTTTGCAGTTCTTTTATACATTGTTAGATTTGTTAAACAGAGATGGCAATGTATTGATATGCATGTATAGTATGATACGCCATAACAGCTCATAACATGTCATCAAGAGAAATACAGGTTACCAAGGACAGATTTCTTTAAATACCTACAGGTCTCTTTACTATGACAAAGAGTATTGAAATAATGCTAACAATGACTGTTAGTATTAGGAGAGTTACAAGCAGCTATTAGCATTTATATGCAACTGAAAAAAAGGCGGATCTGATCTGTTTGCTAGCAAAGCTACACCAATATTATTTGGTCCCCCAAACTACTCACATACAGCACCATGAGTAGTATGAGCAAGTATTCATCTCTTTCTTGATTTCTTAGTTTGTTGCATATTTGTCACAGTTAAGTATTTCAGATCACCAAACCAATTATAATATTAGTCAAAGGTAACCCAAGGAAATGCAATCTTTGAAATGAAACGTGGTTTTATAAAATAAATGCTGGACCTCCTCTCAGCTATCCACTCCATCCGGACACAAGTTTCTCTGTGACTGCAGCTGCCAGTCCAAACTGTCACGATAACATTGCACCCCAGTTTAACAGCATCAAGCTGGTAATTAGAATCAAACCTATGAGAAAGGCAACACACCGACCACAAATCAATGTGATCAGAACTACTAATAATGGCTGAAAGCATATTTGGGAAAGATTTATCTGAGGAGAACTTCTTTTGTTTGCAGTTGACCCCATTCCCATCTGATAACATGGAAGAGGCGGGGCTTATGACCTACAATGCAGCCAGACACCAGGGGGCGATAGAGACGTTTTGACTTCATTTTTGGGGTCGTCCATGTTTTCTACAGTCACTGGTAAACGCACATTTGTGTGTCAACTTGTGCAGCTGTTCCATCATGTTATTGTCTCCCCAAAAACACTTCAGTTTTGTTTTGTGATTTCTTTTTAGCTTTTGCAGCGTTTTTGTTCTATTTCCGTTGTGTTTTAATAAACTTTTGCTCTGTTTTTTTTTTCTACTTCCATTGTGTTTTGTGTGCTTTTTCTATTTGGTGTTTTCTAAACAATCCAGCTCAATGGATGTGGCGCAACACACCAGGTTACAAAAATCGAGAGGGGCACAACTGGCTGAAGCGCCACACAATGTGACGTTAAACTCAGAGCACGAACCAGCTGAAGGTGGTGAGGTAAGCGCATAAAAACACCATACCTCTCTTAACAATGGGGTGGGAAAGGACCCACCTTTTGGAGAAAACAAATTTCCACCGCTCGGATCCAAGATCTCATTCTTTTAAACACTACCCAGAGCTTGTGACCACGCATGAGGGTAGGAGTGTAGATCAACCAGTAAATTAACTGGAGGAGGTAACAACTTGTTCCTTTAGTCACTTTTTCTAGCTGTAGACCATAGCCTCAGACTTGGAGGTGCCAATTGTCATTCCTGCTGCTTCACACTCAGCTGTGAACTGCCACAGAGCGAGCTGGAGGGCAACATCCGGTTAAGCTAACAGAACCACATCTTCCACAAAAAGTAGAGATAAGCTTCTGAAGCCAAAGCGGAAGCATTCTGCTATCTGTCCACAAGAAACATGAACAGAATCGATGAAAAAGAGCAGCCCCATCGAAGTCCTACACCCACTGGGAACAAGTGCTGAAAACGTGGACCGAGTGTGTCTGTAGCATAAAACTGGATATTAGAAGCTGCACCTTCACTGATATAACTCTTATCTTTGTAATACTGTAGCTGGTGTACGAATATAAAATGAGTTGTGCTGACCTTGTGAGGCTTGTGGCTTTGGGCTGTGCTGGCTTGATCTCCTCTTGTTCAGGTGCAGAATCAGCAGGTAGAAAATGACAGCTCCAAACAGCAGGTACCAGCCATAATGGGACACGAACTCCTCAACTACGGTAATTAAATTACAACAGAAATAAAAGTAAGTAGCTGTGGTATTTTTTAATACAACACACTCGGGATTGGCAACGAAACGACGGAAACAAAATTTTTTCAATAAAAACAATCTTAAAAGAATAAAATACTAAATATGTTGGGGGCTAATCTTCAGCTCAACATGTCGCCTTCATCCCGCCTTAACATGAGCTACAGTGGAACGACAGGTTAAGCCGTACGAACGTTAGTAACGGTATTCCTCTATTCTTTATTATTTCAGTCGGTCAATTAAACGTGCAAGCTTACCAGCCAGGCTTAGGGAACTCAGGTCTTGGTTTTTTAGAGGTGGCTTCTTCACACGGAAAGTGGAATCATAATCATCTTCGATCGCGACATCATCCATTCCACACTCAAATGAGCTGACGTGTCAGTCACAGAAAGCGTCGTTGTACACAGCGGTTTAGAAAACCTATCACTCGTCTTTTAGTTCGTATGGTAACTTATTTCTTCGTCAAAGATCTTCTTTAAAACTTGCCACACAAAACGTAGACGCTTATTTACGATGACGTGTTGGCGGAAGCCAGATGAGTCATCCTAGCGCACGAGCGCGTCATACAAAAGAGGTCACTTCCTCTCCATACCTTTCATAATAAAAGTCCGAGACGTACGCTCATTGGCCACTATATAAGGTAAGTGTAAACACTGGTGAGAAAAAGTGTTTGCCCCCTTTCCTGGTTTTCTGTTGTTTTTTTTAAATTTATGTCACACTTAACTGTTTCAGATCATCAAACAAATTTAAATATTAGAAAAAGATAACACAAGTAAACACAAAGTGCAGTTTCTAAATGGAGGTGTTTATTATTAAGGTCACAAAATACCCCAGAACAACACCAAAGAACTGCAGGCCTCACTTGCCTCAGTTAAGGTCGGTGTTCATGATGCCACCATAAGAAAGAGACTGGGCACAGATGGCCTGCATGGCAGAGTTCCAAGACGAAAACCACTGCTGAGCAAAGGGAACATGAAGGCTCATCTCAGTTTAGCCAGAACATATCTTAATCATCTCCAAGGCTCTTGGAGAAATACTGTGTGGACCCACGAGACAAAAGTTGAATTTCTGGAAGGTGTGTGTCTCATTACATCTGGCATAAAGGTAACACAGCATTTCAGAAAAGGAACAACATACCAACAGTAAAATATGGTGGTGGTAGTGTGATGG
>VVHJ01010560.1:5937-23999 GCA_015107715.1 Tylochromis polylepis
ATTTTCGTTTTGTTTTTTTCCTCCTTTTTTCTCCTTCTTTTTTTTTTTTTTTTTTTACTGTTTTCCATTGGCTAAGGTCAGTGTCACTACAGGTATCATGAGGTGATACCTGGACCCTACAGAGATTGCACAGGCAGTTTCTGTGCAAGTCTCAAGAGCATGGAGGAGACTCCAGTGCTGGGACAGTTCATCTAGGAGAGCTGGACAGGGCCGTAGGAGGTCCTTAACCCATCAGCATGACTAGTATCTGCTCCTTTGTGCACGAGGGAACAGGATAAGCACTGCCAGAGCCCTACAAAAGGGATCTCCAGCAGGCGCACGATGTGAATGTTTCTGAGCAAACAATCAGAAACAGATATGAGGTTCATAAGGGCGGCCTAAGTGTTCTCTAGTGGGCCCTGTGCTCACTGCCCAGCACTGGCCTAACTGGCATTTGCCATAGAATACCAGAATTAGGAAGTCCACCACTGGCACCCTGTGCTTTTCAAAGATGAGAGCCTGAGCACATGTGACAGGCGTGAAAGGGTCTGGTGAAGCCATGGAAAACATTATGTTGCCTGTAACATAGGTCAGCATTTTGGTGATGGGTCAGTGATGGTCTGGGGAGGCATATCCAGGCATGTCAAATCACAGACCTCTACAGGCTATGCAATGGCACCTGACTGTCATTAAGTACTGGGGTGAAATCCTTGGACATTGTCAGACCCAATAACCAATACTTTTGAGTATCAGCAAAATTGACTAACCTGCTGAATCATTTTTTCACTATGATTTTTGGGGTAATCCTTAAATTAGGCCCTCTGAAGTTTGATCATTTTCATTTCTATCAAACGATGTGGTATCCTTTCATTCCTAACACGTTACTCAGTCCATATAACTATAGACATCCAGCATGACTTTTTCCCCATTGAGATCTGATGTGTTTTCAAAGTGTTCCTTTAATTTTGTTGAGCAGTGTAATAAGCTATGGCCTAAAAAGCTTTCGTGACGTCACAGTGACCTCGATCTTTGGCCACCAAATTCAAATCAGCTCGTCCTCCAGTTTCATCCAGGTGTTCCTGATACATCAAGTATGCAAGGATGGGTTGGATAATGGGTCACACTTGCCTTAAACTTGAAATATAAAAAACAACTTTTTGCTGTTTAAACTTTAAACGTAAGCATTTATACCAAATTTATAAAGATTCTCAGAAGGTATTCAAGAGGTATTGTGTTTGCAAAATGGGATGGACAGATGGATGCACAGACAACCCAGAGGGCTGTGGGCACAGAAGCTCAATAAATACAGAGCAAAGGTCACTGGCGTTGCCTGAAAATATACAGAGAAACAACTGCAGCTCCCACACAACAAGGGCATAAACTCATTCAGCGCCCTCTCCTCTTATATATCAACAGACACTAGAACAACTTTTCTGTCCAAGCCATCACCTGGAACAACAGTTCAATCACTTGCTTTCTGTTCAGTAACACAGCAACTCAATTTACAACTCTTTGAAAGCAACAGATTAGTTCAGTCATCTATTTTAACACAGAATTTGTCACAGTACACTAAAATGCTGTTAACGGTAGTAAAATAAGCAGTGAATCCCTGATAGGGTTAACTGAACTTAGATTCAAAGTCTTGTTGTGGTCTGTGTCTGGATTTGTCTGACATAAATGGTTTAAAGTAAAAAAAAAAAGAAGAAAAAAGATGAGGCAGAAAGAACAGGTCATTTGTCAATTCTTAATCTTTGCCTCGAGGCAGCTGCGTCGTTGCGTGTGGCAAGGTTATTTGGCTGAAGATATTCCCCATTTCAAAGTGAATACATAAAACCCATATTTCTATGAAATTTGATTATTTTGGGATCGTGTTAATGTATTCACCATCTGCATATATATACTTCCTCCTTTCTCTTTGAATGCATTTTTCATAGCGTACTTCAGCCTTAGAAGACCATCTGACCTATTAATATACTAGGACCATCAATTAGTTTGAGTTACATATTGAAAGATAAGCATGTCATGCCACAGTGAGCTTTAAGTATAAACTTGCTCTATAGAATCTCTCACAAAGGTTTGTGTGAATTAAGACCCCCACTGTCAGTCTGTATGGCTCAGATACATAGCAAGGAGACTACACTCGTCATTGGTGTTCTATTACTGTAAGGCTGAGTTTCCAAGACCATTTCTACAACCATATCTCTTTATCCAGGTGATTAAAGGTTATAGGTGCCCACTAGTGGGGAAAAAAAGGTGTTCTGACTTTTATTAAAGAGGCCAGAAAAAAAATCTATGTGGGCAAATGAAACAATAGCATAATGGTCGTCATTTATCATTTTCATCAGTGACATTTGGAGTTAGTGCGAAGATTTTACTACAGCCATGCTGGTGGGGCAGACAGATAAGACTAAGTGAATCTTAAATCAGAGGATCTGAGCTTTATGGTGGATTTAAAACACCCACTGTCACAGAGGGAAGCATCGTAAATTGAGAAGTGCTTAATGACAGGCTTTGGTGCTACAGGCAATGATTTTCTTCAAGTTGGAAAGAAGGGAGGTGAAGCACTAGCTTAAAGTTCATAATTTAGTCTAGTTATTCAGATGGTAATTAAAGTTTGATAACAACCTCAGTCAAAGCAGTGGCGTGTGGGAGTGTCTGTTCCTTAGTGCTGTCTAAAGAAGGCTTTCATTATTCCTCTTTTGTCCATTAAAGAACATCAGAGGCCAACGTGATTTTCTGCGTTGCTTCTCTGGGCACATTTTAAAACACAAGAGTAAAAGTAGGAGCTGTCAGTTTTTCAAGGGTTTCTACGAGCTCCCTTAGATAAGGTGTAGATGGGAGAGTTTGAAACCCCGCTGGTAGGAGCCAGTTAAAGTGACTGAGGGATTTGTTTAACAAGTTTTCAAGACATGAGTTGGTAAGAGTACAGCCACAAACCCAGTGGAGAGGATTTTTAGGATTTTATATTGCTTTGTACAATAGCAATGCTGCTAGCATTAGCCATGTTACTAACCATGATTAGTGATACAAGTCAGAGCATCAGTGTTCCCTGCCAAGCAGCTATCCAACACATCACCACCCAGAAAGTAGAACTTGTACTTATACACTTCACATCCAAATTATATATCTAACTCTGTGAAAAGCCAAGAAGTGTATTTTCCCAAAATGTCAAACAACTTCCTTTAAATAAACACTCTGTGACTTTGATGTGGCACCATGATCCCAAGATGTTCTTTCGGTCCACATCTGATATTTTGAAATTCTGCTGTGAACTGTGTCCAGTTATAAAACAACACTGAGCTGGCAGGAATATTGTAAAAACTACTGGGAGCACGTATTTGCAGACACACTCCACATTCAAAAAGTAAAATTAGCTATCACCAAAGCCCTGAACAGTTTCAAAGTCACTTAGAGCTCTATAATTATGGACAAATGTTGCAATGTGATGAAGAGATGAGAAATTGTTTAAAAATTGATTTATTATCAAATCAATCTATACATCAGTACTGCTTCTTTAATAACGTGTGTATATGTGTACCTTTTAAAGAGTTACTGTTACTGAGGTCTTCATACTGTATGTTTTTGTATATGACTCTTTGTTTGATATTATCTTACTTGCATAATTACTACTAGTCTTTTTGTCTTTTGGATTTAATTAGTTTTGCTGCTACAGTGAACGTCTTTCCCACAGGGATGTGTAGACTTTAACCTTATCTTCGTGTATGGGACTCCTGTGTGTGGGCTGAGAGATGCACTGTGTTTTGTCTCCTAGAGAGTAGATAACGTCATCCACATTGCCACAGTGCAGAGACAGTTTGAGGGATTTAATCGCCCATAGAAGTGACGCACAGGCTCCATCAGGAAACACAGGCCCCAGTGCAGGTCTGGGATAACAGGGAGGGGAGGATGTGGATCCTGGCCTCTGTATTCACTTCCATTTTGTCTCAATTACAGCCAGAGCGCGCGCGCGCGCGCGCACACACACACACACACACACACACACACACACACACACACACACAATGCAAGGACAGCAAAGACTATTTCAAAGTCAATTGCAAAAACCAGTGACCCAAAGATGTGACTTAGGAAGCGAGTGGTTTGGTGGACTTTAAAACTGCAAACACACAAAATTGAACCATCTGCACACAAATATGGTCTGATACAGCAATACACCCCATGAGCACATGAGGTTAACCTACTCAAAGTGCTCCCAATGGAAAAAAGGAGATGGACTGAGAGCCACTCCACACTGTCACACGAAAAAATGTGAGCCCAGGGGAAGAGCAAAAAACTAACTTCAAGCTCTGTTAGCGCTTCAGAAATCACTGAAGCGCTAAAAACCCTTACTCACTAGACTCATGAAAAATTGAAGGAAAAAATCTTTGCAGAAAACTGCACACATGGATTTTCCATGATACGGTGCATTCACTATCTCAGGACAAATTGCTGTGGCAGCAAATTTAATGTGGGTGTGGGAGAATATTCATTAAAAATAGAGAACGTGTAGAAAGGCTCTACAGCTTGGATCATAAGGAACTAATTTAAATGACACAAGAATAAGTGGGCAGGATAACATGAAAGCTTAAATCATATCTGTACAGCCGGAGGGTTTTCTAAGAGCATTGAGACAAAGCTGTTTCCAATTATGATTCAAAATAATTTGGTTATATTATGAGTATCGTGAAGTAGGTTTGGGCCATATTTCAGTCACGGGGTATACAGAGGTATTTAGAGATCTGGATGCTACGATTTTCAGTACCATCATTACACCGATGGATCTCAATTAGACTGATATGGAGATGTTGTATTGAGAGCATGTATTGTAGTGTAGCAGCAGCTACTGATGTAACATTTAAGTGAGAGCAGAGAGCTGTTGAAATGCAATTGCAAATAGTAAACATATTCCACTTTAACAATACATTGTGAAAGTTTTGACTAAAAAGGTAAAACTTCCAATTTGGACATGCCCCTAGAATTTCCTAATCAGTTTAAATTAAAACTTGTATCATCAGCTAGTCAAAAAGTAAAAACTATCCAGAATGCGGCTAATGTTAGCAGCACTAGCACCAACAGCCTTCTTTCTTTGGAGGCTAACATGGACACATCTGTACTGAATGTGATTATTCAATGCTCTGGTCATAATAAAGACAGCCTACATATGAGCATGTATTTTCTAGATCAAACTACTCCCAGTTCAATCCGTCTTAGTAAGATGTACCACATTCCATCTTGCCAGTTTTAAATATCCATTATAGCCATTACAGTATGAGGAGGGGAGCTGTTGGTGGTGATGGGTGCTGCCACAACCAAACACTAAACACTAAGACTAAAAACCTGATTAAAGAGAGATTACGACAAAGACAGGAAAGTGAACATGATGTTGCACAATAAGCTGTAATAAGCTGTAATACCATTTAGAGCCAAATGTTATGTACCGCAGGTTTAAAAAAAAAATCTTATTTCTGATGACAGTGAGGGAAGCAAAGGTCTGTCTGCTAATTCCTCACATCCATTGCTACAATGACTTCTATCTAAGCTTTTAGGCGTTCTGTTCATTTGTTGTTGTTGTTTTTTTACACACCATCATCACACGCCATGAACCCTGTTGAAATATCAGGAAGTAATAAAGGTATGAAAAAGTAGAGACCACCCAAGCCTACCATACACCATGCACAATTCCTCTATCTGGAAACAAAATGTCTTAGTACAGGTGAGAATAAAAATAGACTTACCTTGCCACCTTTATCTGCACCCCGCTCTGAATTGTAAAGCTGCTCACAAGTGGAGGCAGAAAGGGAAAGAGAAAGGGAAACTCAAGAAGGTTTGGTTGAAGACAAGTGAAGTGACACAGAGAAGAGGGAAATCTGCTAACACTACTGTAAGTGGAGCACAGTGGGGGTCCACTGAGAAAAGAAATGCAAAAAGGGCTTTTTTTCCCTCCACTGCATCAAAATGAATATGTATGCATGTGATATAGCATTCTCTTGTATAAAATAAAAAGCTCACTTTATCCACACAGTCGTCAAAGAAGGCCAGGCTGGCGTCTTTGTCGCTGACAAAGGAGCACTCTTCGATAAAGCGGATGAACATCTGGGTCTTCGTCATTAGGGAGTAGAACTTCTGGTGTGAGCGGTCGCGGCTCTTCAAGAACCCTGAGGGGAGAAATGTAGATAAGTTAGCCATTAAACATGGTAGTAACCTTACTCTGCTGAGATCTAAGACAATTTGAGATTACACTGGGTTTACTTTTATAGAAGAACTCATTCTAACTTCTGAAAAATGGTGAGCAGTCACAAGAACAATTTAAAGACTTCTTCGAAAGGTGTGCAAGTGTGTGGTTAAAGAATCCATTATTCTAGAACAAGCCATATATATACTGCGTCCATTTGTCTTGGTTTGGATAATGCAAGCCACAATGTTGTTAGTGTAATGGCCAATACAGGATGTACAACAACGTAGTGAAAAACTTCCATAATAGATGCTGAAAGCTTCTAATAAGTCACTGAGTAATAAGTCACTGCTGTTATGAGACTCAGAATAGGATGGATGGTTTCTGGCTCACAGCATGGATGTGGAAGCCAAACACTTCCTGCAGTTGATAAATATTTTAATCATGACACTGGCCACTTGCAATTTGGACCAGTTCAGGTCAGTTTCAGGGTAGCCTCACGATACCATTTTCTATGTCCTTCACTACACTCTAAAACATTGGGAGTGCCCAGAGAGGCTTAAAGATTAGTCCACTTACCAATTACTTAAAAAAAAAAAATCTTTAATGCATTTCAAACTTTTGCTTTTTTGCTTTGTGCTGTCACTGAAATGCACTTTGGATATGACAATCTGAGGACCAAATAATTGTGTTTTTTTAATTCACATTTCTTCCAGTGACCTTAAAAATACAGTCCAGTTATTTTTTTAAAACACTGAAACTTGAAAAAACCTGAGTCGTGATTTTAAAACAACAATAGGGTAGACCCAAAAAAGTTGATTCTGTTCATCTGGACGTAGCGTTTTCAGGTGGGGAAACGTTTCGTCACTCATCCAAGTGACTTGTTCATACACATAAATTTGTATAATGACTGAAACTAGAGGTCAGTTTCTTCATTAACATGCAAATTGTCATGACCATTGATCAATTTTGGGGGGGATTTCCTTACCTGGATGATTAAACATGCATTAAGAAAACAACAGGGTAGAATCGTCAAAAATAAAAACAATTATGAGATTTCTATGAAATAAAGCTCTGCATACTAAATGTCTAAATGCCCCTTGTCTATAGTAGGAAAACTTCCAACCAGTAAGTATGCTTACTTGCAAATCTTAAATAAAATCAACAAGCAGCCTACAAGGCTTTAGTGCTCTCTGGTTCATGATTACGTTAGGCCCATAGAGAACAAAAGGAGGTTGAAATGTTTCAAAGTCAGCAGGAAAAACATAAAGCAAGGATTAAAGTTTCCTTCCATCTCTCTCTCATTGATGCTCATTAGGGAAAAACAAATATTTTAGAATACCTCTAAAACTGAGTGCCATCAGCACACTGAGCTTGGTGATACCATTTTAAAGAAAATGGATTGACTAGCAGGTGGTGCTTGTATATGTGTTCATCTGTTATTCAGAAAATAACCTGCGCTGATGCAGAAGTTTGTTTTTTTTAATTTACCATCTGCTTTGCAAGTTTGAAAAATCTGAGTAAAAAGAAACACAGCTGCAGCGTGCGAGTAAAAATGTCATAGACACAGATGTTGAATTGAAATCATATTAACATACTTTGTAACATTTTTACTGTTGTGGATATTAGGTAAAAAGTGGTCAGAAGTTCACATGTGATGTATGAGCTGTTACATATTTCTTTGAGTTGTTATGTAATATACTGCAGCTTTTCCTGTTTGCTATATCACATAACTCAGACAGGACGCAGCCTTGGCTCCAGCTATTCTCCAGTGGAGCAGGCGTTATCACCCCAACTTACTTCAACTGTGATGCAAAACAGCTTTCGTGGGCTCCAATCCACAGGCGGGATGACAACCCTCTAGAGCTCAGCAGCTGCAGTGTTAACTGACTAACCTTCAGTTTGCAAGCAGCTTTGACCCTTCAACCCGACCATCTCCTCAAAGCCCAGCCCTCCTGCCCAAACAGCTTCTCTGTGTATTTACTCGGAGGCGGAAATGGACACTTATGAAAGCTCATGTATTAAACAACACCATCTGTGCTTGAGGTAGGCCAGCTGTCGAGAAGAAGGTGCGACAGATGATGTGGTCTTAGCTTAAATATTCAGAAAGTCATTAGCACTAATCATGCATTGTGACTGTACAACTAGGACTGGATAATGATGAAAAAGTAGAGCAAAGTTAACTTTTCATGGTGGCTGATATTCTGCGCACCGCACTGGATGTTAACAGCCTCAACTCAGTTGGTCCATTGTCAAATCAGTTCCCTAGAGCTCTTAGTTCCAAGAAGGCTCTTGCTGGTTGGTCTAGATTCTCAAATTAAAATCACCTAGTAAGTCACTACTAAGTCATGAAATATCCTTGGGATTGGCCAATAGCCATGCTAATAAAATCAATGGGGAAGGCATTGAGAAATACACAGTCAGCAGTTACATAAATCTTCTTCCCCACAACCTCTGAAAAATCTGATAACACTAATAGATAAGCTAATCTGTCAGGCTATGTCACACAATTTTCAGATTTTTTCCAGAAAGAAGCTAAAATAATAGCATCAGCATTATTTCCTCAAAGAGCTCAGGCTGGCTTTTGTTTCAAATCGTCATCAATATGTACATCGGCGGTCAGGAGACAGGTAACACAGCAAGTGTATAAATTTATCTGTAAAATGTGGTGAGTGCAGAAAAGTACCATAAGATTTTGATTCAACATTCAATACCATCTAAAAAGGGTTTGATTAACAATGGCTTCATTTGTCAGTATGACAACGAGTCCAAACACACTGCCAACGCAGTAAAAGAAACACTATCAGTCATGGATTGGCCTCCCCAGAGTAGGACCTTAATATTTAGGCAGTGTGGGATCATCCTGAATGTCCTTCAAAAAGCCTGGAGAAGTATTCCTGAAGACTACTTAAAGAAATTATGAGAAAGCTGCTTGAGAGAGTTCAGGCTATGTTAAAGAATAAAGGTGGTCATACCAAATATTGAGTTCCAAGCTGATTAGAATTAAAGAAACTCTGTTTTGCCCAGTTCTGTATCTCTGAGACAGAAATTGGTTCATTATACTGTAGTGAACTTTTCATGTTTCTGTGTGAGGAATGTGGTGAGGACATCAGTTAATTCATTCAGTCTGCACATGGAGAGCTGTCGAGAGTTTAAGCTACATGTGGACACTGACATTATTCCTGATACCTTGCAAGTCAAAGAGCGAGCTAGCGTCTGTGGCTTTCTCTGAAGGTGCTTGAGTGATGGGGCGCAAGAAGGAACGGTAGCCCTTCAGAATTGCTGCCATGAAGCGCAGAAAGGCTTCCTGGATCTCTAGCTCCAGTGTGTGGAGACTCTTCCCACAGCTCAGCTCTGACGAATCGCTCATGCTCAGCTCCAGCAGCCCATCTGGTCGGTACTGACCTGAAGCAGGAGGAAAATACATTTTAGCAGCTGACAGCACATATCAGGATCTTTAGGTTAATGTCAACATAAAGGGTAAATCACTACTTTCAGCTGAACCAGCTGAATTGTTTGCATTTTGATGAAGTGGTTCTGATCAAAGTACATGTGTTGAAAGGTTTGTACACAGCTGAAGTATTCCAGTAAGTAATCCTACTATGAATGAGGATTAGTATTACATAATTACAATTTTTATTTTTATTTATTTTTTTATTTTTATCCTTATTTAGAGACCTCCAACAGGATTAAATGTCTCAACTAAAACCTGCATGCATATCAATATTCAGCACTTGTGGCAGTGACTGGCTAGATTTTCAACTTCACTGAATCAGAAAATTAAATTATTCACTTAAGAAGCAGCAGGTTTCATGTTCACTTGGTGGGTATGCTTCCTCAAAAGCGCAAAAAGTTGATAACAATACAATGAGCCCCACACCAGGGCAGACGGATAATTAGGAGATTATGCTATGATGGGATTATTGCTGGCTTTCAGATTTGAATGGAGAGCTGGACAAAGGATAGTGAATGGAGAGCAAATTGTAAAGGGAACACAATCAAAGACTACAGATGATAAAAATAGAAGAGCATGCAATGTGGAGACCTCAGTTAGACCCTAATTATTATTGAAAGTGAGCTTTACCATACATACATCCAGAAATGAACTAAATAAACGCTAACACTGGATACATTTTTACAATAATTTGCCCCACCACTTCAGCACTCACCATCAACAAGCTGCTGGTAGAGATTATTCAGCACATTCATTAGGTTTTTACAAGCTTTCTTTGGCAGGATCTTCCATGTGAGGGCTCGCTTATCTTCATGGCTAGAAAAGCAGAAACATACACTGAGGCCAACATCAACATGAGCAGCGGTTAGGCCAAGCGGGATTTCAGACCACCCCAACGTTGTCTGGCTGGTAATGAGGCCAAAAATGATGTGAACCACTACTGACCTTACCCGGCACGCTAGAAAATTGCATTCTCATCATATTAAAACAAGTCTGACATTACAAAAATAACCATTTCCACCCCATCTCTAAGAAATTGGCCTGATGTCTAAAGTTAGAACTCATGAGCCAGCAGCTATGCTGTCTGAAAAATAGAGAGACCAAAGGATGTTGAGCTTATAGCTTAGAAGGTGTTGTATGGATCACTGTATAGAACAATTAACATGGTGAAGATTAAGCTCAGCAAAATTCACTTTCTTACCTAAATACCTACAACTGTGGGAAGGTTTTATGGACTGTGCTTACTGGAAGATGGTGTTTGTGTCCAGGTCCACGCAACTGACATCCGGAGGGGGATCGTAAAGATCAAAGTAGCGAGAGTCCACACCTACAATGAATGGACAGGGGGCACTCAACACATCAGCCAACGCCAGGGGGCACAGAGGAATATATGGGCAGGGCCAGTGGAACGGAAAAATCATCTGAGGAGGATGAAAAAGAGAACAAGGGCAGAAAAATCAGACAGATCTCCTTCAGTGAATATCCAGTTACCACAGGACTGAGCTGCAGTGCATGTGGTCAGATTCACAGTACAGTTGAGCCGTGTATAGGATTAAAACAAAATGTGAACACCATCTGCAGTTTTAAGAAAATGTTTGTGAATCCCCCCATCTTTTTTTACAGTAGAAAAAGAGACTCCAAAACAACAAATCTATCTGACTTGATTATTTACTGCCAGAGAAAAATGAGGCAAAAGTATTTATACCTATGCTTTCTCTATCTGCTTTGACCTCCTCGTCCAGGTGTAACAACAGAATTACACTTTGCCCCACTTCAATACTGAGAACCCATTCAACTCTAGGACGTCGGTGGCTCCAGGACATTCCACATTTCTTTTGGATTAAGGCCTGGACTTTGGCTTCATCATTCTAAAGCATCATGTTTAACTGTTCTTTGGTACTTGTATGCTTTGGATCATTGGCTCTCCTCATCACACACAGATGTCCTGACAATTTCATTTAGAATTTGCTGGTATAATTCTTAATTTTTTTCATCAATGATGACAAGAATTTCTATGACACCACCACAATGTTTCACAGATGGAATAAGGCTCTCATCCAGGAATGCTGATTATTCCTTTCTCCAAACATAATGCTTCTCATTTGAACTAAAAAACAATCTATTTTAATCTGCTCCATCCACAAAACACTGGTTCAACAGCTTTCTGGCTTGTCCTGACTTGTTCATGTTCTAAAGAGAAGTGGTGTTCTCCTCGCATCCCTTTACTTAAAACCGCTGTTGTTTAGTATTATCTCATTTGGGTGAAACATGGAGATTAACTTCTGTGAAAGAGCCCTTTAGGTCCTGGGAAGTTACCCGGAGTTCTTTTATAGTCGTTCAGACTTTTACATTTTCTTTGAGTGATTTCTGTTGGTCGATCCCTCCTGTGGAAAGTAACACTGTGTTTCCTTTATTTGCACATAGTCTTACTGACTGTGGCATCCAAACTCTTTACAGGTGGTTCTATGTCATGTTTAGCATCACAAACTTTCAATGTCAAGGTCAGGCTTGGATAAAGCCATGCTCTGAAAAATAGGACACCCACTCACACCTGATTGTCATCCTATTGACTGAAAACACCTCATTCTAATTTCACCTTCAGATTTACTGCTCATCTTAGCAGTTCACTTTTCCTATCACAGAAAAGTCAGTGGCCTAGTATATATTTCTATGACTGGATTTGATGATTTTCTTTTTTACCTACAGCAATGTTTTATATTGTTTTTATAGAGATATATAGAAAGGGGTTCACAAACTTTTCCTTGCAATTGTAAATGCTGCCATTCATTTAAATTAAGTATAAAACAAGAAGGTAGTGAAACTAAGAAGAGATAAAGCACTCTTTGACAGCTGAATGGAGTTACTTACAGACACCAGTGCCTCAGTAACACTGGTCAGTACGGCCGGTCGTAGTGAATGGATCAGGATCTTATGTTCAGTGACAGCAAACACCAGCAAGGTGACAGCGTTCTCTGGCCCAAGGTTGTGGAGCAGTGTGGAAAATCGACCACCACTAAAAAAATAAATATATAAATGATTTTTTTTAAAGCTATTGTATATATTTTTTGAAAGAATTACTTTATGGTTTCTCAAACTACTCTAATAGTTATAATTTAAGGTGAGCTCAGACCTGATTATATAAACTTGGCACAAAAAGCAAGGGAAATTTGTATTTGGTGGATTATTTCTTTGTTGTAACAACACTTCTTGGAAATAAGTCTTATAAAGTTGAAAAGTATAGTAAAAAATGTGGCACCTGGACAAACTTCAGACGTTGATTTTTAAGTAACTTAAGGTAAATACAACTGCAATAAAAATGTTCAAAAGTTCAAAAGTTACTACTCAGTTACTTTCCATTTCATTTTTTTTTTCTAAAGTCACGTGAAGAATTTTTTTCTGACTTTGACAAATGCTTTGAGTACACCTTTAACTACA
Source organism: Tylochromis polylepis (assembly GCA_015107715.1). Classification (NCBI taxonomy): domain Eukaryota; kingdom Metazoa; phylum Chordata; class Actinopteri; order Cichliformes; family Cichlidae; genus Tylochromis; species Tylochromis polylepis. The sequence continues at coordinate 18,978 of VVHJ01010560.1, forward strand.
ACACGGAAGGCCATTAAAGATGTTGAAGTCCTTCTAATGTTCAAAATCTCATTAAAAAATGACCATTTGAGTAGAACCATGAAATTGAAAAAAAAAAAATCCAGATATGACATTTCTGCTCATCAGAAAAACAAAAACACCCATATTACTGCAATGGTGGTGCATTGTGTAACTGTGAAGCTTTGATACACAAATGCAGTCTTGCAGTTCAAATATGAAGAGTGTTCAAAAGGAACCGTACCTGCAACCTCATTACAAATGTCTAAAGTCTGCAAAGTAACATCTGGATCAGCCAGAGCCATTTTGAAAATAAGTCCAGTGGACAGATGAAGGTCACGCAGAGCTGTCTGGCAACAATCACCACGAGTTGTAGAAATAAAGTGAAGCCACACCTAATTAAACAAAAACTTTAGATTGGAAACATATTCTGGCTTGGAGCTGGTGGGGATTCAGGGGCTAAGGAGAATCTGCATGAATAGACAAAAACAGGTACAAAGTAAGAAAGTAAGAGCATTGGCTATGAATCCAAATTCTTTTTAGAAATATTTGTGTGGACTCAAAATTTTACAATCTCAGTTTAAACTGAGACATTTTACTATTGACATTTTATTTTAATTTAATTTGATGGGACCAACGTGCCTCATAAACATTGGGACAGAGGCAACAAAAGGTGGGAAATGTAAGTGGTTATTAAAAAAAGATTTTTTTTAAAAACAGCTGTGAAAACATTTTGCAGCTAATTACTGTCACTGGCAACAGGTTAGTAACACGACTGTATAAAACCAAGAGGATCTCAGGCAGCACTGTGGGCATGACATGTTTCTGTCATGGAAATCACTGCATGGACTCAAGAACACTTCCAGAAGTCGTTGTGCCATCCACAAATGCAGCTTCAAGCTCTATCATGCATAGAAGAAGCCCTATGTGAAAATGATCCAGAAACACTGCTGTCTTCTCTGGACTAAAGCTCATTTAAAATACTTAGGCAAAGTGGAAAACTGTTCTGGGGTCAGATTATATCAGTGTGTTCAGTTCAAAAGCCTGCATCTCTGATGATATGGGGGTGCATTAGTACCTCTAGAACTGACACTTGCACATGTGGAAAGTTGCCATCAATGCTGAGAGGTATTACAGGTGGCAGCTTTTTCAGGGAAGCCCTTGAATATTTCAGTAAGACGGTGCTAAACCGCATACTGCATCTATTACATCAGCATAACTTACATGCAGTCCAGACCTTTAACCATTTGAAAACAGCTAGAAGTAAAAATCCTGTATCAGACAAAAATGGGATGCTACAAAACTGTGCATTTTGTCAGTTCAAAAATTTGATATGTTTTCTAACAGAACTTTTACACAAAACTCCTAAACATTTCTTTATCTGACACTAGAACTAAACTTTAGCACACAGCTGCTCTTACCTGAGCGGCAACGGAGAAGAGACCGGCTGGCTCAGCATCAGGCTGTCATGAGGGGAAAGCTAAAGAAAAGCTGGAAAATGAGATAAAACCAACCAAGCAAAAAGCAAAAAGCAAAAAAATGTCTGCACTGAATCATTTAAATTTTCATCCATAATGAAGGACCTAAAGCGGTACACCCCTGGAAGGTGAACTAACACTTTCAGAAATCAATTCATTCTTCAGCACGATTCAGGTTAAACATTCTAGCCTGCATTAAATGCAATAAGCATCACAAAGAACCATTTTACTCTTGCAGTTAAAACATACCTGCACAAGGATGCGAGGCCTCTGAGAGGAAGGGAAGGGAACTTTGTGCATGAAGTGGGAGATGTGCCTGGAATGAAGAAAAATGAGTGGAACATAAGGCCAAATATACCAGCAGTGGGCAGCAGAATAATCCATCTGTTCAACCAGTAATGAGCAGGAGTGAAATACACAAAGCATGAATCTTCTGTTACACATTACCTTACCAGCAGAATTACAAGTATGTATCTGACCAAACACAACTTCTTTTCCCTTTTTTCTTCCTCCATGTAAGAAAAAATAGAATTTTCTCTTTTTTAACTCTAACGTCAGGAAAAACAGGTCCAGGTTCAGACACAATGAACACCCAACTAATGATCTATCTCAGCATGACACCATGTAGTAAACTGCCAAAGAAGAGAGTTTATATTTCCACAACCCAAACATTATAGTTGCTAGAACACTAAATAATAACATGTTAAGCGACCAGAGCATAAAATTGTTAAATGAAGAGAGAAACACAGAGAACTCACTTCTCGATGGGCAGGGCATGAGGGCCCGAGATGGAGTAGCGATAGAGGAATGTGAGGAACTTGCGGAAAGCGTCAAAGAAGGGCCAGTGAGAGAGCAGGCAGATACACTTGTTGGTGTAGACCGAGCGCGGGCTGCCGTTTGCGGTGCTGCTACTGGTGCCAGCAGCCATAGAGTTGGAGGGAGAGGGTTTGTGTGGGTCGGGGATCAGGAGACCCAGCTGGGAGAGCTGCTGATCTGTCAGGCACTCCTGTGGGTAGGGCTCATAGAACTGAATGGCAGCACCGTAAACCTGGTAGAGGAGAAATAATAATACAGGAAACCAGAAACAGTCTAAATCTGTGATGTGATACTGCCACAGTCAGACACTTTTCTTGGTTTAGATTTGCTTTTGCAAAGGATGCAAAAAATGATTTTTGTAAATAATAATCAATCTGCCAGTGTTTCTGTGACTGCCATTTGCAATTTTACATGCCCAACTAAACATCTTACACTTGCTTGTTTTATCTATCTGACAGCCAAAACACAAAAATTTTATTTACACAATTCAGTCAGTAATCATTGCAAATGTTGCCTGAAAAACAACTTAAACTCATTAACCTATCAAAACAGTTCCCAACCATTTTATGCTAATTAACCAATTAGTTCTGATGAATCCATAGTCTTAGTTAGTATTTCCTTCTCTCTCACACACACAGACATACTGGCATACTAGCTTAGTCCAGGGGTGGGCAACATTATTTTCCAGAGGACCACATGTGAGATAATGGAATTAAAACATTCTTACATTAAAAATTTTACTAACATAATAATAAAAAAAAAACACTTGAATGGTAATATCAGCAATTAAATTAGCCCACATCTTGTGCATCCTGTGAGTTATCTGAGGCACCACTGCACAGGTCACTAATGAAACATACGGCATGAGAATTGAGTTAAACAGCGGTAAAGACTGCAGTGCTTTGCATCGAGACTTCTTAGCATAATGTTGACTGTAATGGATTTTCTGCAGTTTATTTTCTTTTTAGGACATGCAGTACCAAAATGAATGAATGCTGGCTCCCGTCTGCCAGATTCTACAGCCTTTTCAGGACGCGACGCAACTTTCAGGGTCTAACATGGTTGTAACTGTGACAGAGGTAAAGCACACCACACACACACACTTGCAAACACAATGTAACTGAAACCCCTGGACCCGACCTGAACTAATAGCATTAATAACACAAAGGAGTGGACAGGTTCTGTGTAGTCCTCTGAAGTATCAGCAGGCATAGAAACTGTCTGTGTGTAGCTGTTTAGCTTCTACTGATCATCGGTATGCTAACAGTGGTCCAAACAAACAGCAGTTAGCTGAGCTGAATAAATCTCCTCTGCTTCCTGGAAATATGAGACCTTCCCACTTCATACACAGATCAAAGCTAACGGGCTTATCTGCTGTGCTGCCTGTTTGGGTCCGTTTTTCACATTTTCCTCTGAAAGGAACTCAGGTCTTTGTTTGCTAATGAGCGGGTGTGTTTGCTTCCATGTACAAACTGTGGTCAAAAATGAACCCTTTTTATTATAAAGCACTGTGTTTCCATTCTACGAACGTCTATGAATGCATTTCCTTCTTACACCATAAAGTTTAGGGTTTCATCCAGAAACGGGAAGCCAACTAGAAATAAAACTGGAGGCTTTGACACCTTTTAACTGACTATAAAGTTACAACAACAAAAAAAGTATTCCATGCAGAGACTGTGGTTATGGCAATAAATATAGAATATTTAACTTAGGTGTGATTGCTCAGTTATCAATGGAGTCTGCAGACTGCCAGAGTCCAGGTGGGTCTTTCCCCTGACACAGAGCAAACACACTGTCCTCACCAAAGAGCCCCCTTAGAGTCAACCTTCCAAACACACACACACACACACAAACTTGACTCAGCAGCAGCAGACCGAGAAGGGTTTGGCACAGCCAGCTGCTGCTGACCCCTAATTGACCTTGTTCGGCAGAGCAAGCTATTAAACAGTGGAAGGCTTTGGATGTTATTTGTTTTCAATCATGATTGTTTCACCACATAATTCACTAATATGTGTCAACATGCCACTAACCCCAACTGGACGTCTTTCCAAACCCAGAGATCGGATAGATTTGGAAACCAAGGACGTTCCAGTGTGTGTGTTTGAAACTGGAATTGTGCTCCTCTGCTGATGTGTCAGTGAACCTCTGCCGGGTTTGTTTGCATAAATTTAATACTTTCTTCTTTAATAACAGTAATAACAGTATATGGCCACTAGGATCCAGTGATGCTTTTAGCATATCACAACATAATGACAGTAAAGAATTCAAGATAGAAAAAAGCAAAGATGGGGGGGGGGGACCATAAAAAGATAGCTTGATGAGAAAACGTGAGTTTCCTTTGTCCTCCACAGTCCAAAAACATGCATGTTTTAGGATAACTGGTGAATGTAAATTGGCTGTAGGTGTAGATATCAGCATGTACTGTTGTCTGTCTCTGTGTCTTAGCCCTTGTAACCTACCTTATCTATGGTGAACACACTCCAATATAAGACTGCTGCAGCCCATTTTGAAATCTGAAAAGACCCTCCAGTCGACCCAGTCCTTTAATGACAACTCTGATCATCACACAAGTCTTTTGATTTCCTGATCACTAAGGTCTATCTAAAGAGAGAATCTCTCCTTAGATATTTTACTTCAGGCACCTACTGCTCTTCAATTTCAGTTCTTTCCTTCAATTATAGTTTACTTTTTTTACTCTAATAATTTTTATGCATCCGTGACTGATTTTGGG
>VVHJ01010560.1:24019-55401 GCA_015107715.1 Tylochromis polylepis
AGAAAAAAAAAGGAAAAAAAAAAAAAAAAAAAAAAAAAAAAAAAAAAAAAAAAAAAAAAAAAAAAAAGAGACCAGCAAGAACAATGTTTACACTGCACAACATTCAAGTTTCTTTCAGAATACACTATATTTTAGACTTTATATAACTGGAATTAAAGTTAACAATGCCTCTGAAAGTGTGATATGATTTATATGGGAAAATGCATGACTGGGTGTTATGTTCCCCTAAAAAGGTCCAGGGGATGAGGAAAAGTAACACAAGGTGTCCCGGTTGAAAAAAAGGAGACAGGGAGGCAAAATGGTTAAATTAACAGGTTTTATAACTAACTAAAAGAGACGGACAAGCCGCTATCACCTTGTAAAGAAAGAAAACAACAAAACTCGGGTGCTGATCAGTAAACTGAAAAGTAGAAAGAAAAAAAAAAAAAAAAGGATTAGTCACCAAACACACAGCTCACTAGCTGCAAACCAACAAGGCTCTCTGGCAGTAGAGCTCACCTTTCTCTGGCCTCAAGTACTTCTAATTGTTGATGGGAGTCAGCGGTACAGAAAGATGCACCTAAAGCAGGACACACCCACACGAGGGCAATTTCAGGAGGAGGCCCTGCTAGGGCCGTAACACCCCCTCCCATAAACCAGTGGTTTGTCACAGAAAGTCCTACACATTGCAATAAGCAAACCAATTAATTACACCACCAAATTGTAAATATACCACCTACCAACCACCATAGTAATAATTAGGCATAGCCTGTGGAATCTGCCAACACCTTCTCAAGGGTCCAAAACACTGAATGAGGTTGGCCCAATTCCCTCAAAATAGTGTCCCAATTGACAGCCAGAAGTTTTTTGAGCCATCACATATGGATAACCCAGTGGGCCACTAGGAGGCCTTACCAAAACACTTTTCAGATGCCTCTTTTCTAGGTCATGGCGACAGGTATGCTGGTTAGCCAGAGGTGCAGGTTTGAATGATTGTGGTATACACAATCTGTCCCACTGCAGGTCATTTTGAGGACCCGGAAGATGGTCAACCAGCGGCAGCTCAGAGTTAGTTGACCCCTGACACTGACCACATGACACTATTGAGCGATTATGCTCCAAGTGTGGCCTTTTACTAGGCCTGGCAACTTTGTCAGTTTGTGAACCACAACTGACTGTTTTCAAACCAAGCCCTTTTTGCTTCGAGTGTGCTTTCTGTTTGAGTTTCAAACAGTTAGCAACAAGGTGGCCAGGTTTATGGCATCAGAAACATAGCTTTGCCTTTATATATACACACATGCGCGCACGCGCACTTCTTAAATTCCTCCATAAGCATTAGCTCACACTTTAAACTGAAAAATTAAAAAAAAGGATTAGTCACCAAACACACAGCTCACTAGCTACAAACCAACAAGGCTCTCTGGCACTAGAGCTCACCTTTCTCTGGGCTTAAGTACTTCTAATTGTTGATGGGAGTCAGCTGTACAAAAAGATGGCACCTAAGTCAGGAGAGATGGCAGGACACATCCACACAAGGGCAATTTCAGGAGGAGGCCCTGCTAAGGCCGTAACACTGGGATACTAAAATTATCGGGTTACTGGTGTGATGTGCATATGTGTGATAGAGTGGTTCATTAACAGAAACAGAGTCTGCATTGTTGTGTCTTGGGAAGCAAAAAAAAATCCACATAGCTCCATAAAAAGACTACAAAAGGAACAACCTTCTCCTTACAGCGGTGTTCAGGCATTAACTCTTCTAGTAATCTTCTAGCTGGTAGATTTTTGGGGAGGTTTTGTTTTATTTTTGTTTTTTAATTTAAAGTTCCTGCCTTAAAATACAAAGCACTACATATGAGTTTGTAAGGTTTTGGCAACATGCCTGACCCATTTTTCCTTCTGGCATGCAGCACAATGTGGTTTTCTCGTGCCCCACTACAGTGCATGATTCTGTTATGTCAGCTGTACAGATGGCAGTTGAAGTCTGTTAATGAGGTCTAACAGTCAGTGGGAGCCTCTTGGATCAGGTGCTGTTGAGAAGCTTGTCAGTCACCTAGATGAGTGAGAAATAAAGTAGTGTGGTCAAATATCCATTCATTCACCTCACCTTCTCTCCAGAAGCTCCGGTGAGGACGAAGGTGGAAAAAACAGGGAGGGAGTATTTGGTGTTAGCTGGCCAGCACTCAATTGTGGCCCCCATGGGAAGGCAGAAGAGAGGAACAGACTCTGGCAGAGGGAATGACTCATAGTCCTCCTCTGGATATCTGCTGAATAAACCTAACAGAAGGGAAAAAAGAAACAAAAAAACCCCCTAAAACAAGCAACTGAGAACTCAATTTAGAGAGCAGCTGAGGGCAACAGCCTACTATGAATAACAATTACAAGCTAATGTGGATGCAAAATTGCCTTTCTAATAAGTAAAAGTAAATAAGTGCAATGTTCTATAATCACAAAGATGATGTACATCTTTATCGAGTTAACGTGTCACTAGAAACGCCTGGCTTTGTAATAAGCAAACAGTCCTACGTAATCATGCATTCAGACAATTAGTCACTGTCACTGGACACAAATGAAGAACAATGAAGTACTGATTTTACTTTGGCACTTACTTAACTCTGTGCTGCATCCAACTTGATAAAGGATGATACTAAGCGAGTACACAAAGAGCTTTGGACACAGTTTACACGTTAAGAAATAATACTACTCTAATATATTCTAATATATTTATTAGAATATCTTATATATAATATCTTTATTTCTAAAGAAATAAAGGGAAAAACCAAACTACCCCACAACTGATCTGCAACTCAAACCATTAAGTGTAGTTTATAATCACTATAAATTAATCATTCCAACATTAAAGACATCCACAGACCCCAGAGACATAATTTCAAACCAAACTGCAAACTAAACAAACACACTGACACTTTGCCACTTGCTGCTGTTATATTATACTAATTTTATTTTTAATATTCTATTCTTGATTATTTGTACCTGCTTGTTTTTTTTTTTCTTATTTGTATTTAAGGTGAGCTGGTGTTGTGCTGCTGGCACAATAATTTCCCTGAGGGGACCTCCAAGGGATTAATAAAGTTCTGTTCTATTCCAAATACAATTAGAATTGATAAAAAGCAGATACCAAGCAGCAATCTTCAGTACTGAAAAACGAAGCCAAAGCAGAAGTTCCAGAAACTGCAGTACCCAAAACGACCACTTGAAGCCCGCTCAAGGTGACAATTTTTTACCTCTATAGCCAATTTCTCCCTTTGTACAAGTGTATGAGGAGCAAAAGCTTTTATAACTTATTCAAATTGTATTAAGATTTAAAGTTATGCCTTATCAGGGGTGTGGACACTTTGTTCAATCGTTGTCTGTTGGTCCTTACCTCTGCTAATTCAAGTAAGTGAAACTGCAAACACTTGCCAACTACTTACAAAGCAGTTGGGAAACTGTGATGAGTACGACACAAACTGGTGAAGGTAAAGTTGAAAGTAAAAAGTTTTATCTTTAGAAACATAATGGTTGCTGTGGTAAAAATAAACTTTTACTTTGAAGGCAAATGGTTTCCATTTCTGGTTTGTGGTGTACTTTTCTAAGTCTCACTACAGCTTGGTGTCATCACCAAGTTGTAGTGAGACTGTTAGTTAGCAAGTGCCTGCAAGCAAGATAGCATCTTTCACTCAAACTATGGACAAATACAGCAATTTGCTAATGACCAAAGCTGGGGGGGCACACCTTTTTCCCTAACAACCAGTGGCTGCCTGGCACTCGCCAGCCAGTGTGGTAGTAGATAATATTTCGATCTCCTTCAGCTCTGCAGTTATCGGCTGCACTGATGAGTTCAACAACAATTTAGTGGAAGAACTCTACATTTTGAGAGATACATCTTTTCACTTTCTTACCAAGAGTTTGATGAGAAGACTGATACAACTAGCTTAGAAGAAAGTTCTTGATTAACAAAATGTGCTAATCAATACTTCTAAATCACTTCATAAAACCACAGGAAAGCATTTTCACACCTGGGGTTGCGTATGAATCTGGTGGTTTTATTCACTTTTTTCCTTTCACTGGATTGCAAATTTTTGAAAAAGAAGTCCAACAACTATGTTTTCAGATGTTCAGTTTTACAACCTAAACTTTATTTTTTTGGAATGTGTTTGTGTCGAGCTAATAAAGGCAAACCCAAAAGTTTCTTCAGTTTTAGCTCCCTTTTTAGTCTCCTTCAACAAATAAAATATAGCCCTTTAGGTGTGGCTGATGAGAATGCTGAAATAAACAGCAAATGTGCCACAAGAGCCAAATAATTTCTTGAAAACGGTTAATAGGCTCACTTAAGCTATAAAGTTTCACTGAATTATACAGGCAATCATTTTTTCTGTTAATCTAATATATAGCAGATGATGAAACTTTAACACTAAATGCAGTAAAAGGAAGAGGGCCCTGCCAGTTCCCCATGCTAAATACCCTACTCTATTAGAAACTCTGACTAATGTCCTGCTCCACAACTAAAAGTGCTCCTTCACGTGTCATTTCTACATGAAAACCAAACATCCACCACAGAACAAACTTAACTTTGCTCACATCTGGATTAAACCTGAAGCTTGTTACTTGGTGGATTTCCTTCCTGGCTTGAAATGTTGGAAATAAGCATCATTTCTATGAGCTGACTCATCCAAAGCATTAGATAATATCGCTTCACAGTCTGCTGCATATTCACAACACAACCAAACATCAGCCGGCCAGTCTGAGACTCAGCCAAACCCGGCCACTCTGAGCCAGTGGTGTTATCAGAAAATCTTATGTCAGTGTTTTTGAAACCGGGAAGACACATAGTATTTAATGTGGAATAATCACCACCTTACATGTAAATATATGCTAGCCATTAACTCCCTAGCAGGGAATAATGTTGGCATGCAGAGGCTTATCACTTCAATTCTGAGGCATCAACATATTTAAACAAGCCTAAATGCAAGCGTTGCTGTAGCGGAGTGCCCTCCTGAAGCTAGTACACTCTGCAGAAGACGCTCGTCTCGACATCACTACAAAAACACAAAGTTACAACGAATATAGAAACAACCAATATGCAAAAAAAGTTTGGACTTCGGCAATTTATTATTCATAAAAGAGTGGATAACTTTCTAAATGCATTGCAAAATGCACTCTGACTAGTCGAATTTTTCTCACCCAAATGCAAATAATTTGGCAAAAGAGAAAGCTACCTGAAGACAACATACCATTTGATCTCTTAGAGGTTCACATCAGTATTTGGATCTGTGTGCACTGACAGTTACCGGATTAAAAAGGCTTACCCGCTTTGTACGCTATTGTGTTGGTTTTGGCCACAGACTTCTTGTAACACAGGTAGACTGAGGATCCCCACTGAAAAAAAGAGCAGAAAACAAGTCATACTGTTATCCTCTGCAGGTCATCTTAGGGCCAATGAAGATCAAAATGCATAACAATCTCATCTGGACCTGCATTCCACTTAACCCTTTTCAGAACTGCAATTCTTTCAACTAACTAACAACAAGCACCATTTAAGTGTTTTTATGCTGCAGCCCAGTATTACCCAGGATCTGTTCTCTGTACGTGGATACAGAGAGTCAAACTTACTCACATCATGTTTATTAAATGTAAACAAGATTAAATGATGGACCTAAATGGCAGAAGTGGCAGCCAACCGTGGCTGCAGCATTTCTGAGGGAGGAACCTGTTGTGATTAGTGCACTGATAATACTAAGAACATTTTCAGAGGAGACACACTGTAATGTCTCCACCAGCAATGTTTTGACCCATTAGCTACCCAGACTCTTTACTTTTGGAGAGTTACTGCTTTAGTCAGGAGAAGATACAGCGGGTAAACTAAGTATTGAATATGTCACCAATTTTCAATATAAATATATTTCAAAAGGTGCTACTGACATGAAGTTCTCACCAGATGCTGGTAACGAGCCATCCAATCCACACATGCAAAAAAAAAATCAAATCACAGATCTCCCTATATTAAGTTATGTGTAATAACTAAAGCAATTTTTAGATTTATTTCTATTTATTTCCTAAAACTAATGGTTTTACTTTATATTAATATGATTTATTTGTTTTTATTTAATTGCCACTTACCGTTTATCTGCATTTTGATCTCCGATTACATTTGTTTGCAGGTTTTATCAGCAGGCTCTGAAACTTGATTATTGGAGTTGCTTTGCTGAAACCTTTAAAACGACTTTTGCTTGCAACAGCTTGCATTTTTAAAGCAGGCAGTGTCAACATGTTAAGATATGAAGAGAGACGGGAATAGAGATGGGGAACAGTAAGCCTAAGCAAAATCTGAATAAAGAACATCATAAACTGTTGACCCCTACATTTGCGGAATCTGGGTGTTCGGTTACTCTGTGGGGGGCGTTGGTCTAAGTTGCATGGTCTAAGTTCATTTGTGTGCCTTTAATTTATCGTGTCAGATAGTGTTTTCCAAAGCGATTCATGATGAGAAAGTAAAAAAAAAAAAATGTACATATGTAGATTGAGTCCAAACGGTTCTCATGTTTTCGAACCCGTAACATAGAGACGTGTTGGGTGGCCGAAAGCATAACATACTGACAATTTGTCAAAAGCGTCGGTATGTTACGTTTTGGGATGAGAACATGTTGGAGAGGGAATTCCATGGGGGCGGACCAATAAAACCACTGCACCTATAATAACCTATATAAGATGAGTTGATATGCCTTAAAAGAACTAAGTGCAATTTCAACACATCTATGTTCTTCCACTTCCACACAGTCGACAAAGTTAGATGGCTAATCATCTAACTTCAGTGTGGTATGGTAGGTCATGGGTAATGTCTCTGAATCATTATCTAATTTAGAGTCCTCTATGGACACATCTCTGGCTTTGATTACATTAACAGTTTAGTAGGACACTAATGACTTGCAACACAATACTTCCTGGTGCAAAAATACAGCGAAAAGAAAATCCATTAGGTGCTCATTCTGTGCAATATTCAGACTCTGCAAAACCATCCCATGGCTAGTTCTGTCCAGCAGGCTGTGTGCTTCACACCCCTGCCTTAGAGGTTTGGAAATTTGTTCTGAGTGATAACATCACTGATCTTTATCACAACACTTACGGGAGATTTTCCACTTGTGTGACACTGTGTTAGATATTGTGCTCCATCTCCATTATCAGAACATCTCACTTTGACTCAGTTTCCCAGGCAAGTGTCATTTGGAACAATGCTGTTTGTAGAACTGTGTGTAAAATATGTGGAAAGAAGAAGACTAGTAGAGGCTAACCAAGATAGGCCAATTTGCAGTGTGCCCTCTGGTGGACAGATTATGCAACATCAACACTCATAAGATCGCTGAAGGGTGTTTCTCCCATCTCGTCAATAGATTTTTTATATTTATAGGCCATTATAGATATTGATGCTGAATCAGCAAATTGCTAATAGCAGCTCATAACATCTGCCTGCCGATAAATTCATCGGGCTCACAAACATGAGAATTCGTCCCTGTGAGAAAAAGCTGGATTCTGACCATAGGTGGCAAAAGTAGACACATAATTTAATTAGAAGTATAAACACTTGTGTTAAAATACTCTGGTAAAAGTTGAAGCACTGATTCGAAATTCTAGTAAAGAATGTAATGAAAGTACAGCTCTAAAATATACTCAAAGTATAAGAGTAAAAGGTAGCTCTTTGAACGACATTTCTGCCATCGATTTTTATGTAAAATAGACTGAACTTCATGTCATATTAAAATAATAATATTTAAAAATATTGGTACATAGGAATGCAAACTGTATTTCCACTTAAATTCTAATTCTAATGAATATGCTTAGCTTGAACACCTTTTATGCAGTACAAAAGCAGAGAAAATTGGATTTTAAAAAAACTCTGGGTGACTTTGCCTCCAGATCTAAACAGAAAAAGGTGTACAGTGAGGGATGAGAGAAGCAGATGGGGGAACTCTAAAACTGGTCATAGTGGTGGAGCAGGTGGAAAAGAATCACTTAGAAGTAACTCACAACAATTTCGAGCACAAGCAGATTTTATGTGCAGGTTGTGATCAGCTGTGCCATCAGCTGTGCTATGCTGCTGCCCATTGTGGATTTAGTTCAACAAAATATAAACATATGTTACATGAGTTCATGTCACCCACCCCTACATAGATACCTGCTGATACTTGTTGAGCTTTTAGTTAAAATGCATTTGAAATTACCGGCCACTCAAAAAAATGTTACTTTTTTGAGCTCACTCCTGTAGCATTAGCTAGATGGTGAAGTACTGTGACTACGTCTTACAGACGTCTGCACCAAAGTGCATTTCGAGAGCAACTGGGTAAACCCTAAAATGTCATATTCTTCAAAATAGAATAACTTGTCATTTTTTTAAGATAAAGATCCAGATTTTTCCCTTCAACAAGATGTTACATGACCGAGTACACACACCAGTATAAAACTATTAAGTATAAAGTGGAATATAGTATATTACAACAAATGATGCATAAGATATATGTTTATTGGTTTATCGCTACCTGTGTGACAAGCACCATAAATAAACCAATAGGACTGTCTTCTAAGGTTTTTACTCCCTCCATTTAGGCACAAATTGTTTTGGCGATTAGTGATGGGAAATAATACCCACACACACAAAATGTCTTGAACATTAGGAACATCAGGTAGGAAGGCTTTTTGAAAACTAAGGAGTAGAAAGAAGAGATAATGGTGTTTAAAAGTGAGAGAGTATGAGAACAAACATTGTCAGAAAAATAAATGCTCAAGTAAATTACAGATACCTGAAAATTCTATGTAAGAATCTTATTTAGGTACAGCACCAAACTTTTTGTACTTTATTACTTCCTACCTCTGCTTCTGGCAACTAAAACTAAGGATGCTTCCAAAGATTAATTAAAATATTCTGCAACATTAATTGCGATGCAACAGGACATCACATTCTGCTTCAGGCACTAAAAGTCTATAGATTAATGAACTAGGAGATTTTAGGACACATGCAACCACATACAGCACCTCGAAGGGGATTGTCTATTCTAAGAAATGCCAAATGTAGACCTCGCTGACACTGCAACAACTTTTACAGTTATCTAGTGTGTGTGTGTGTGTGTGTGTGTGTGTGTGTGTGGTTGGATTGGTGGGAGAGAGAAGCAGAACAACATAAAAAGAATATGACAGGAAAGTGAACAGAGAACAAATACTGGGTGAGGAGAAACAAACGCAGAAGCAGACAACATCAAGCTCGAGGGAAAGAAACTAAATTAAGAAAACATACGCATGCACAGCATTGAAAAAAACCTTCATGAGGCATTTTATGATGGTTTTCCATAATTAGATGTACTAGCCACTTGGAGCACCTTACTTGAAGGCAGAGGTCTCTCTTCAAACTACTGAAACACACATTTAACTAGAAAAAAACAATAAACAGATGAGGCCACGTTATGTTTTTTTTGTTTGGCTTTCCCTCCACAACATGTGTCAGCACAACAACAAAAAATACAGAAGTTTGACTTATTTTGTTTGAAGTTTGTTATTCTGTTTTGAAGAATATGACATTTTTGGGTTTACCCAGTTGCTCTCGACCTGCACCCATCATCTAATTTTCCCGTTTTCAAAAATCCAACAATTCCATCATTTGTGTTGGCAATTCAACTTTAGCATATTTAGACTAAAATTGCTCATTCCCACTGAAATATTCGGTTTATGCTTTTAACTTGTGTTTGCTTCCAATTTACGCTTTATGTGTCCTATCCTCTTTATGCTGATGTAATTTATTCTGGTTTTTAGGTCTTTAGAACTAATCTTCCTCTTCAATAACTCAGGTCTGTGGTTTTGAGTGTGTGTTGCTATTTTTTATTTGTGTGTGACTTGTACATAAAGTTCATAAAGTTTGTTAAATTTTTGTATTTGTGTCTTTAGCACAAAAATGAAAGATGCTACATCTCAAGAAGATTTCCTTCATATATAAATAAATGGCCTATAATGAGTGTGCTGGATAATCCTGTTACTTTAACCAACTGGCTTCTTTACTCTAAAGAACTAAAGAAATCAGTTTGAAAAGAAAGATAAAGTGATGTATTCCTCTATGCACCAGTTTCTCCCTCACCATGCTGCTGTTGAGATTCTTCTCCACCTTGCAGAAAGTGTGTGGTGGGGTCTCCCCTTTGCTCGGGATGATGATGCAGATGTCTGTGACAGCCAAGGCGGCGTGCGGCTGGCTCTCGGGAGCCCGGCGGTAGGTGATGTAGATGCGTTGGGAGGAATTACCACTGATGTTGGCTGGGCGACCAGAAGGTGTGGTCTGGATAAGGTGGCAGCCCTGCTTCAGACGCTCCTTCCACTCATACAGCACACTACAGGAGGAAGCACAGCAATGTGGTCAGCCGCATAAAATGCCACATCGGGTGTAGTTATTAGTGTGATTGCCATGTACAACTGATTGCTGGGCTATTCAGCTGGAGCAAGTCCTACGCTAGTGCAGAATTCAGTGGCTGGCACAATGAATTTGATTAGTCTGCTCTGTATTATTTTATTCAAAGCAGTATTTGATGCAGTTCATGAAAAACCAATAGACATTTATAAGCATTCAAAGTGGCAAATTCAAGCTCAGAACCACCTTTAACCTCCATCACTTTTGCCACAATACTGCATGTTGCAAAAGGAGGAAAGATGCACTCATTTTCTAGATGCACAAATGAGACATTAGTTTACTAACATCCATTTCTTTAAAAGAATAGGAAAAAAGGGCCACATGTCACAGTTGTTTGTACAACACTGTACAACTACACCGTATATGCAAGGAGGTGGATTACAGCCCTGACTGTCCAAATCACATTAGAAAGTACTGCAACAATGACTAAAAATACGGACGGCCACCAGTGCTACCCCTCCTTGATCTTGAGTTCAAGGTCACTGAGATTCCAACCTCTCCAATTTTTAGTAAATGTGCCTATGGTATCAATTTGGAGGTCCTACGTTGCCTCATTCAAGAGTTATCGCATTTACAATCTTGGGTGTCCACGCTGCCCACCCGTGGTATTGTCTAATGATATATAACAGATCAAAAACTACACTCTAGATCTCATGTAAAAACAGCATATGACCCAATTAATACAGACAATATAGAATCTGCAATAAACATCACCTGTTACTTAAGTTTTTGCACATAAATTTCCCTGACGTATGCACACATGCCCTTTTTCCACAGTTGATTATGTACAATCACATTGTGTTTAACTGCTGTTAGCCAAGGCTTCAGAGACGAGTGAAAAGAAAAAACTGAGGGGGAAAAAAAGCATTCCAGATTCTCTTCCATCACTCACAGGAGGTAATCAATATGGAAGCATTTTAGCTTCTTTCTAACACATATTAATTACAGCTGCTGGTCAAAGACTGTCAGTTTGGCAGCAGTGTTGCTAGTTAGCGTTCACATCAGGGAACGGTAACACGCCAGCTCACATAAGCAGACATCACAAGATCCTAATGTAGCCAAGTGAGCTCCAGCTGCATTCAAACCCAACTGACAACAGGCTCTGCTTGTGGTGAAGCAAAAAAAGCAACAAAAAAAACCCAACAGAAAAACAACAACACAAAAAAAACATTTGTATACAAGCTTTGCTGTAGATAACACTGTATTTAGAAGCAGCACAAATTTAGCACCAATGTTTATTCCTATGCAGCCCTGTCTATTCACTGTTTCCTTCTTATGTATGAACTCTGCTTTCAGCTGGAACACATTCTGACTTAAATGCACATTTGGTGATGAAAAGATATAAAATAAGTATTGGGTTTCTTTCTGCTTTTAGTTGAAAATCTTTTTTTAAGCAGAATTTTAACTCCTATTCACTTGTATTCATCAGCTGAATTTGTCTTTGACTGACTTCGGGATTTGTGACAGTCTTCACACATGAATATACACACATGTACAGTACACTGACACATATATTAAGCCTGTACAGCACAAGAGGACCCCTGTACAAACCACTTAGCGGACAAGTACTGAGAGATACGCAACAGTGGCAGTAATTTTAAACACTCCTCTCAGTATTTCCATTATGCACTTATCCTCCATTACTGTTTCAAGTGAACTCAACAGGCATTTTGTGGCACTGTCTGAAAGCTGGAAAGAGAACAGAATGTAAAGTGATCGACAGGGAGATATTCATAGTTTCTTTCTTTTTCCTTCCTGCGTGGATTGCTGTGGTGACTTGGTGCTCTGCACGTCTTTCTGTGCTGTTACCATACCAGGATAGGTTTTTTTTGGGAACTAACAATCATCCTTCATTAACAGAACCACCACTTGTGCAGATTTTCAAACTGCCATTGTAAATGATCTCCAGACCTCTCCAAAGTGCTGGGTTTGTTTAAGGAGATCAGAGATTTTCACTGTATTTTCTTTAAGTGGTTGCTTTACTCAAGTTTCTGCCTATGTGTTGTGCAATACAATAACCTCTTACAAAATGGCTCAATAACATATGTATTAATAAAACAATGACGCCCAGGATAGGGTTACCTGGGCCCTGCCCTGGACCCAGGTCTGTGGAGGGTGCCTGAGGGTGAGCGCCTGGTGGTCAGACCTTAGCCCATAGGGTCGAGCCGGGCGCATCCTGAAGAAGGGATATGTAGGGACATTGTAATTGCATCATCAGATCCGCAACCGTGTGTTCTGGACACACAGGGGATGAGCTGTCAACTGATTGCCACCTGGTGGTGAGTTGGATCAGGTGGTGAGGGAGGATGCTGGACAGACCTGCATGCCAAAACGTATAATGAAGGTGCGCTGGGAACGCCTGACAGAGGCCCCGGTCCATAAGATCTTCAACTCCCACCTCTGGCAGAGCTTCAACAGCATTCCAAGGGAGACTGGGGACACTGAGTCTGAATGGACCATGTTCAGCACCTCCATCGCTGAAGCTGCTTTACTGAGCTGCAACCACAAGGTGGTCGGTGCCTGTCGTGGTGATAAAACGCAAACCAGATGCTAGATACTGAAGATGAAGGGAGCCATCAGGCTGAAGAAGGAGTCCTACTGGGCTTGGTTAGCCTGTGGGACTTCGGAGACAGCCGATGGGTACCGACAGACCAGGTGGAATGCAGCTCGGGCAGTGGTTGAAGCAAAAAGCAGTTTGGAGAGGTCATGGAAAAAGACTTGAACTGCCTCAAAGAGTTTCTGGCAAACCATCAGGCAACTCAGGAGGGGAAAGCGGTGCTCTACCTGCACTGTGGAGCACTGCTGACTTTAACTGAGGATATTGTTGTAGGGCTGTCCTGGTTGACACGCCTCTACAATGTTGCATGGAGATCAGGGGCAGTACCTTTGGCTTGGTAGACCGGGGTGGTGGTTCCCATCTTCAAGAAGGGGGGACTGGAGAGTGCGGTCCAACTATAGGGGGATCACACTCCTCAGCCTCTCCAGGTCTATGCCAGGGTGCTGGAAAGAACAATCCATCCGTTAGTCGAACCTTGGATACAGGAGGAGCAATGTGGTTTTTGTCCCAGTCATGGAACACTGGACAAGCTCTTTACCCTCTGAAGGGTATTTGAGGGTGTGTGGGAGTTTGCCCAACCACTGTAGATATATTTTGTGGACTTGGAGAACGCATTTGATCATGTCCCCTCGGAGTATTCTGTGGGAGGTGCTTAGTGAGTATAGGGTGTCTGGCAAGATCGAGCCATTCGATCCTTATACAACCATTGCAAGAGCTTGGTCCGCATAGCTGGCAATAAGTCAGAATTGTTCCTGTTGGGCGTTGGACTGGGTGGGGAGTGGGAGATTGACAGACGGATTGGTGCTGCGGCTGCAGTGATACAGATGCTGTCCATCGTGGTGAAGAGAGAGCTGAGCGTAAAAGCAAAGCTCTCGATTTACCAGTCAATCTAAGTCCCTACCCTCACCTATGGTCACAGGCTTTGGGTGGTGACTAAAAGAAGTAGATACAAGTGGTGGAAATGAGCTTTCTCCGAAGGGTGGTTGGCCTCTCCCTTAAAGGTAGGGTGAGGAGTTCAGCCATCCGAGAGGGGCTCAGAGTACAGGCGCTACTCCTCCACATCAGAAAGGAGCCAGTTGAGGTTGTTCAGGTTTCTGACAAGGATGCCTCCTGGGTGAGGTGTTCTGGGCATGTCCCACTGGGAGGAAGCCCTTGGCAGACCCAGGACACGCTAGAGAGATTATATCTCTCGGCTAGCCTGGGAATGCCATGGTAATCCCCCGGACAAGCTGGAGGAGGTGGCCAGGAAGAGGGAGGTCTAGGCTTCTCTGCTTAGGTAGCTGCCCCCACAACCCATCCCCGGATAAGCTGAAGAAAATGGATGGATGAAGGATGCTCCTTATGTTCCCTTTTTAATCCTCATTATAAACCTTTTTCAGAGCACACATTTTGACATTTAAAGCACTGTTATGGTAGTCAATAACATTAACAACTGCATTCATTTAGGAGAGAAAGATCTAAGGTGCGGTATTGTATGTGATGGTTACTGAAGAGAGATTGCATAATTAATGCATAATAGTTAACAGTTCTACCTGTGACTTTCCTGCTGTCATGAGTCAAAATGTGTGCGTTGAAAAACTTAAAATGCCACACATACACAATACTTTCTCCCTTTGCAGACAGTGCCAGCAAAACTCAATATCATGTTTGAGTAAAACTGCATGCAAATGGTAGCTACACCTGCTCACCCACACAGCCCTCAGTTCCCATTAGTGCTGCCAGTGTCTGGGAAGTGCAGCCCCTCTGGGCTTTCAGCACACAAAAGCTGCTGATATTGTCTGAGCAGAGTCTGTGTCAGTGCCTGATAAGCAGTGCACTGTGTAGTGTCAGAGGCCAGTGAGAGCCTCCTTAGCATCGTCACCGCCAGTGTGGGAGTGCTCAGCAAACAGTATTGAATTCACACAGTTGAAAAGATGCTGCTGAAGAGGACACCTGTAACAGTGCTACGCTTCCACTTTTTTGTTGGTAAAATCACAATGGCTGAAAGCAACTACTGCGGTAAACTGCTACAAAGGAGGATTCCAGGGCAGAGCAAACCATTTTCTGGCGTGAGAGCACTTCAGCTTTTTTGGACTGCTTTTGACAGCTGGTAGAAAGCTGTCAGTCACAGGAAGAACAACCACAATGTTTGCTGATAGCAGCAGCTGATCTTAAATAGGGGGCTTCTCCAGAAAGTTTGTTAACCGTGAAATGATGGAAAATGAGTTTTTGTTTCAGAGAGAGCCAGCTTCAACTCTGGGTCAGTAACCAGGGTAACAGACTCCATGAAGCTAAATTGCACACTGGCAGGTTTTTTGTTTTTTGTTTTTTTCAGAACCAAACCTGAGTTGCTGAGCTAGGACTCCTCTCATGCTCAGCCTAAAGTACCTGTCTGGCTGCGTCGTTGCATAGCCTCATTCATTCAGTCGATACCAAAGCAAATATGGGAATACATCAATTAACAGTTTTAAGTTGTTGTTTTTTTCCTAGGACTATGACTTAAATATTAATCAATCTGTGCTCAAAGAACAAGGACAGAAATGTTTTTATAAGTATGATTTATTCTCACCTCAGAAGAAAGTCTACACACTGTCTTTTTTTTAAAGCTCTGTGACTGCAAGGAGAATAAGGCAACTGTCAGGTTGTCAGCCACTTCTTCTGTACTCAAATCAATATCAATTACAACGTATTTTGCAGACTATATGAATATATCCAGGTGAGGATTACTGCAGTGTAGCTGAAACTACTTAAAGATTCTTAAACTGGACTAAAAATGTAGTTTAAAGGGAGTTTTTGAATTCAGGCTGCAGGCAGTCTGAACGTGTTCGAACAGCATTTAATGCTGAAATATTTACACACCTCATAAATAGAATCATTAAATGTTGCCGAGCAAGATTTGTGATTCCAAATGGACATTAAAAGTTAAAAGAGGGTGTGAAAAACTAAATGTAGTAGGATCCCAGCTTTTTAAAAAAAATTCTAACTGGGTAAATGAGAACTGATTGGACCAAACAAAATATAATCATTTTAACTTATCTTTCTCTGCTGATTTTTAAGATAAATGTCACTGCTCCACACTGACATGCATTCATAACTGGAATGAATGGTAAATGGTAAATGGACTGTTTCTTTTATGTCGCTTTTCTAATCTAATCCAGGGATCATCTCTGCTCATCAGTTACGCATTGCCACGGTACTGCAGGCCAACTGAGGATGCATTTTTCCCCATTTTCCACCCAGAGAGAGTTAACATACTCAGAGCTAACTTATCTCTGGTCATCATCAGACTCAGAGTTTCACATCTCAGAGTTAATCAACTTGAGTTCAGAGTTTAACTCAAATTTGCTAAAACTGCTTCCTGGAATGGTTCCAACAAGTAAGATGAATAATAAACGAGATTGTGTAATGCATATGTAAACAACAGCACTGCATGTCTTGAGCAGGCTTGGAGTCAGCACATCATTACAGTCATTCATCAGAGGTATTTAGAAAATTCTGTCAAGCTGGTGAATTTAATGAGTATCTAAATCCTAGCAAAAGTGACTCAATTTACATTTTCATTAATTTATTCAAATGTTCACAAAGCACGTGCAATCATTTCAAAAGAAGTGTAAACACTTGCCCATTTGTCTTTTTCGCCTTCTTTCTGCCGCAGAATTCAGCTCTTACTTTGACATTTGTGATTTTAGTAAAATACTGCAACAACTACTAAACACTTTTTTTTAAATGTACAGATATTTATGTCTCCCAGAGGATGAACTGGATCTCTTTATTTTACATGCATTTATATCATCTGTCCCACTTGTTTTTTGCAGCCTATTCCCATTTTCCTGGCAAGGTGACACTTTTCCATACTTCAGTGGTAATATGAATTGCTTTCAGACTGGATCCTCCCATCCCTAGCTTTATCATCATCATCATTTATCATCATCATAAATTTCTTTCTAATTTTGTTTTTTGATGGCAAAGTAAGATTGACATCTGAGCGTTTACAAAATTACAAAAATTTGCAGGCAGGTTAAGCCTTGGCCTACACAACAAGATACTAAATACTTTAATGAACACCTCCACCGAAAAGCTTTTAGCCTCAGACTAGCCCAGATCCACGTCTGGGACACCGAGCTTTAACCTGCTAAGCATCAGCATGTAAATGTTGTCACTGACAATGTTAGCAAGCTCAATTAAATAACTAAATACAGACTCAAAGTGGTGTTTGCCTGGCTATAGAAGTGGTTTTGGAAATAAACACAATGTTGTGCATTGCCTTGTTTAAATACAAACTCTAGCCTCCTTTGGTACTTACCCCAAGTCGGTGAGCGGTGGCTTGTCACGACCTCGCCTATAGCACAATAAGATCTGCGGTGCCATGAGGGCGCCATTGTTAAGATCAGCCGATTGGCCTGTCGGTGTTGTCTCTATGCATGTGAACCCTGGTGGCACTTCCTCGCCCACTGAGCGGATCACCACTGCCACATCTGTGATGGGTGCCTTAGGCTTGGCCGTCTTGTGGCAGACATCATCAAAGTGGATCTCCTGGTCCAACGGCTTGGACGGGTCCGTCAGACCGGCCACCACAAAGTAGTCGGCTACACGAGGGCCTTTGTCCTCCATCATTTCCCATCCCCGCCAACTACCTTCAGAGGGAAAGAGAAAGAGAGGGGTAGAGACACAGAGAGAGAGAGAGAGAGAGAGAGACAGACAGACAGACCGGGAGATTAATTTTCGTTGTGGTTGCAGGTACAGACGGTTCTTGTGTCCTTGCTCTGACGGTAAAATGAAAAAAAAAAAAATCTGACAGCCATGAATCTTACTAAAGGGAGGCCAGTAGAAGGGCAAATGAAAAGAGAGGGCAAAAATGTGGGGAAGAGAGGCTATATAATGAGGCAGCCATTTAGAGCTTGGGTAGTTAGCTGACAGTCTTTGGCCAGGTCCTGCATCCCAAGGTTCAGCATCCCAGCTCAAGGACACACATAGCTGTGATGAGGGCATAACATTTTTGGTCTTGGGGTCTTTCAACCTTAATCTAATTCTAAAGAGTGAAACTCTGGCTGGCTACACAGACCCGAGTGTGCATTTTGAACAGGGAGCAGTGAGGTGTTTCTTTACACTTAGCATTCCACCTTAATTACAGACTGCCCCATGTATAAACCTGAGCTTACAAGGTTTGTGATATTACACAGCCTATTAAGCCTGTGTGATAAAAACCAAACAGTAGTTTTCTTAAGCTAGCCCAGAAGGGCATGCTCAGACTCAATAACATCATCTACATTTACTGAAGCAGCACAGTCTCAAAGGGACACTGATATGGTTGTGTAAACTAAAGAAATGCCTTTTGTTAGAGATAAAGAAAACATCCTCTGCAATTGACAAATTACAGAGTTGCAGATGTTTACCAGCATACAAACCTCAACCCGCCTCTGTCATGAGCTGCAAATGTGGCTGTTTGAAGCCAGCAGCAGTTCATTGGGTGAATGTCCAAAAAACAGTCAGTGCATCTTAAAGTTCTGTATTACTTTGATCCAGTGCTACACTGGTTAGTGATTTTCTGCTATTTCAAGACTGCTGTGCCCATTTCAAGAAAAAAAAAAACACATACACACAAAAAAAACAACAAAAAAAACCAGAAATTAGTGAGGTGTATTTGCATTTGGGCCAAAGACCAAAATACTTAATAGTGTGAGGTGAGACTGTGGCACATCTAAAGGGAGCAAATGCTGAATCTTTGCTTAAAATGTATCAGTTAACATGCACTGTTGCATTGTTTTAGAAGCTAAGGTTTCTATACCTTTTGTGATTGGCTCATTAAGTATATTCTCTTTGACTGACTGATGCAGCAATGGCAGATATGTGCATTATATGCTGTACTTTAAACCACATTATCTTACATCATGTTGAGGTGAAAATATTAATTACTATTAACTTTGTGTACCACTTTGAGCAGGGTGCTTATTTTCATACCCCAAAACTGTTTGCTGTTAAAAAATATATATACATTTACATGTCTGCTAACATTCCCAACTTATTCTACAGTCAAACTAGTGTAAAGATTATTTGGAAATCACAGCACGACCAAAACTGCTGGGACTGTATGTAATGAACTTCTTATCTCACAGCCTTTGAAATTGTTGCTCTAAACACAGGGACTAGGTCAGAGCTCGAGCGCTGTCAGTTGCCATCTTCAGAATTACTTTTGTCCATTAGAACTGTGATAAAATAGCAATAAGATGGAGTCAGCCTGATATCCATTTGCTATCTATTTACTACCAGTTTGTAATCAAATGAGGTCAAGTTGGTAAATACATGCAACCTGTTTGTGATAATACAGTGATTATCTGTGATGAATCAGTGAACATCACAAATCAGTTGCCATTTGTGGCAAATCTGTTACACGTACAAAAATTATTATAAAAACTGAATTTTACATTAACTGCTTAAATTCAGCGCACCCAGAATCTCTCCATCCAGCAGCTTTACTAATAGGGCAAGAGATGAGGGAAACCAGAACTTCCAGCTTCCACCATTAAAAGACAGGCGTGTGTGTGTGTGTTCCTGTTTAGACATCTTTGTGAGGACCAGAAATTAGCATTCTACTATACTTGTGAGGACCAACAGTCACTTGTGAGGACACACACAAGTCCTCACGAGTTTGACGGCATTTTTGAGGCTCAAAATGTGGTTTTAGTGTCAGGGTTACAATTAGGTTATGGTTAGGTTTAGGGTAAGGGTAAGGGTCAGGGTTAGGCATTCATTTTGATGGGTTAGGATAAGCAGCTAGGGAAAGCATTATGTCAATTAGATGTCCTCACTAAGATGGCTAAACAAGAGACAGCGTGTGTGTGTGTGTGTGTGTGTGTGTGAGCGAGAGAGAGAGAGAGAGAGAGAGAGAGGCTGGGTGGGTGGGTTAAATATATTATGACTAGTTAAGTATAAAAATATATCGGGCACCAGTTTAACTCACTGGGTTAACCAGGCGACCATATGCTGTATGGCTGAGTGCAGCCGGCCCGGGTTCAAATCTGACCCACGGCCCTTTCCCCTCTTTCTCTCTCCCTCTGCTTTCCTGTCACTTTTTACTGTAACTAACAAATAAAGCCAGAAAAAAATATAAATCCAACTGTATTAATTTGCCAGCTTCTTTATTCCCTTTTTAACTTTTAACTGCTTTATAGTTAAAAGGTGCTTTTATATATGTAAAAATGCTAACAGGAACAGCTGCCTAATAAGATACATTATCTAACTTAATGGTTGCAGCTATTGTCAAAAGAAAAATAATCCTGGTGCTTAGAAACACAGTGTTTTGACTCACACCCAGGGAACTGCTCTTGTTAATATACTAGTGAGAATTATAACAATTACATTAGATAGATTTTTTGGTAACCTTGGACTGTGGCTGTGTAGTCTCAGCGTGCCCATAGCACAAACCCATCTCTGCAGGTCAATATGAAACAATGCCTTTACCGGCAGTCTCACACTTCTCCTGGTAAGTTGTGAAAAGCCACAAAAACAGACTTGGTTCAAGACAACTGTAATCGGGAGGTGAGAGAACTGTGAGCAGATACAGTTTTTTTGTAAGGTTTTCATATAAAACCTATTTTTGCACAGTTGGCCAACAGAGGATGTGAAAGCCTTTTCATTTCTGTAAAAAAAAAAAAAAAGATTCCCTTAGCTGGCAACACAATCAGGGACTATTTCTCACCAGGACAGCCATCTCATTGCAACCAGATTGTGTAATCCAAGAGGTTTGCTCAATTTAATTGTGAATAATTCAACTGGACAAGGCCTGTGATTCCAACCATATGCAGTAAGAGGGTGTGGGAAGGGAGGTTTAATTAGCAGGGTGTGTCAGCTTGTATAAATGCATTGGCTCAGGGGAAAAGGTGAAAAAGCTGCCAGCTCTAGTCTATGTGATGCTACGTGAGCAGGACTCCAGCTGCCACTAAAACTACATAAAGCAGTGCGAGGGCCTGTTCTTATTCACCTCATCATGCAAGAACAGTCTAAGTCGAGAAGAGATTAAAGTGATAAAATCTTTCCCTATTCTGGCCTCAATGACTCCTCTTACATCTGCGCAAAACATTTCTTTGTGACGCATGACACTGTACTGACAGAAAAGAACCACAGACATAAAAAAACAACAAAATCTTTCTTTTTTAATATTAAATGATTTGGAGTGAAAGTCTGGAGAGCAGAAGCAGATGGAGCAGGATTTCTAAGCCTAATGAGTAGTTCTAACTTAATTTTAGCTTTTATGGGCACAACATTTGGTAGAGAAAGCTGGGTGTTTATTGGCATAATTTAATGATCTTTGTAGGGGCAATGAGCAAAGCTTATATGCAAACAAAGGCCGATGTGAGATTTTTTTCTTTGGTTGTCTCTTCCAGCTATTGACAAATGGCGAAAAAAATGATAGTTCAATGTGTTCTGGCTCTTACACTCGAATTACAAAACGCATCATACGTCCTTGTTTTCTCACTGTGGGAAACAAATGAGAAGGCCGCCACAACGTGCAGCGCTGATGTTCTGTACCAAGAGATGTCTGGCCAAAGGCAGAAGGTGGTCCTTCCATTACTTAGACAGCGTCAAGACTGTTCTGTTATATTTACCTTGAGGCGGTGGTGATTAACGGGAACAGAACAGGTTAAACAAAGAGTGACCAAAGCGGCTCCGAGGGCCACACATCTGCACTGCATCCTGAGTCCAAGACCACAGTCTGCGTTTCAACTTCCTGCCCAACACACAGAGCGGGCTCATAAATGTTCCTGGGACACTCACATTACAACACATTGGTGAAACACTCAGAGGACAGGATGTGGAGCATGTGCTCACTTCTCTTTCAGAAACATTTACTTGGGAATTGATGACAGTGTAAAGTAGGACAAAACCACTGCAACACTGAAACCTTTCAGTAAATGGTTTAAATTGTTACTGCACAGCCTCAAATTGAGCTATGCACCGACTTTAGCTTTCAACTCTGCAGTTTGCTGCCTGGAAATGAAATCTGCAGTGGGACACAAGCACACATTTCTTTTGTACTTTCATACACCAAAACTCTCTCTGCCTTTAAAAGCTCACATGTGACTATGTGTGGAAAGGTTAACAGGGGTGCCAGACAGGATGAAGAAGACATGCGGCAGATATGAAGTTATGTACATAAGCGTACAGTGTGTAAGCATAAGGTCCTGGGGTGAAGTTGTCTCCCTTCGTGAAATCTTCATCTTTTTCGGGATGTCATTTTAGCATTTGTGATTTCATCATGAACCCTGTTTCTTAAGAAAGCACATCAGGTAAGTAGTAGGACCGTGAGCGTGCTTGCCGTTTTCTTTGACACTGTGCACCATTAGCCTCAAAGTGTTAAACTATCAATCCTGAGCTCTAGTGTTAACATCTTGCAGATTCTGGAGCAGGAGATAAAGTGCAAACAACCCAAACTGTGGTACATGCCTCTCACACTAACACCATCATCACACAGCACCCACACTATTCACCAAATCTGGGTCCCTACAACTTTGACATACTAGTTTAAAGGTTGACATTTTGCCACAAAATGGTAAGGATGGGACTTCCAGGTGATGATCCAAACATAGCAAGGGCACTGAGAATGGTGAACTACTGCACCATACACAATTCCTGAGGATTGTGTATGGTTAAATGTATGCAGTCTAAAGTGCCCAGAATTCAATTCAATTCAATTCAATTTTATTTATATAGCGCCAAATCACAACAACAGTCACCTCAAGGTGCTTTATATTGTAAGGTAGACCTTACAATAATACATACAGAGAAAAACCCAACAATCATATGACCCCCTATGAGCCCCTATGACCCCCTAGAATGGTCAGTGAGATTGGAAAAGTGCTATGTAACTGCAAATACATGTCGTATTTCACAGGCAAAATAAAAGGCAGAAGCTAAAATGCTCAATATACACGATTTTCTTTACCGTGGAGCAACAGTACGAACCAGTGCACCGTGTATAAAAGAGGGTGGAATAGCACAGGGTGTCAACCAGTTCAACGGCTATCCTGTTTCTTGCCTCTCACTGCTGTTTTATTGACCCAGGAGGATTTTGCATGAGACTCAACTGACATAAACCAGACTTGGGTATTGTTTCATGGATCACACAGTAAGTACAGTTAACTCCACACTTATTACAAAAGTGTAACAGAAAAAAGACGCTGACCTAATTTATTTCACTTACATGAGTGCAAAGCAGAGAGCTCTGCAGTGTCACCTCCCTGTTAGAATGACTACAGAGACACATGACAGGCCAAAGAATGACACTCATCCTTGCCATGCTGTCAGTCTGCTAAAAATACAAGCCAAAGCGGTAGTATCATGGCACATCACGGCAAACGTTACGTAAGGATTACATTTATATACAGTGCATAAGTGGGACTATTGAGGATGCCCACTGAAATCAGCCTCAATTGTTTTCCTTGCCTGCCCTATATTTTAAGAATAGAAGAAGTCGACACTGCTGACTGAGTAGCAGTGGAAACACAGGTGACAGAAAGAAGAAGCATTTCTTCATTTCTAAGCTCCTGTTTTCATGAAGTCATCAGTGAAATGTGGCTGCGAGGATCTATGGAGTATGAAACATTGTAACACGGTGCTGCAATGATGTGAAGCCCAGAAACTAAGACATGAACTTCACTTTTCTTACAGCTTTCTAGTTTTAGCAAACAGAGATGATTTAAAGTGCTGAGAAGGCATAACAGAACAAAATAGTCTTACTGTATACAATACTGTATAAGCTTGTGGATTTATTTTCTTTAAATGCACAGATCACTGGACTTCCCCACAGGAGATGCATCCAAAAGATGCAGAGCTGTGACTCACATAGCGACTGGTGCGTATGAATGAAAAACTGCATCACTGCTTAAGTGGCCTAATCCAAATATCTTAATTCGCTGGCCGCCCTACTTCGCCCCTGGCAGACTGACCTGGAAGGAAAGCTTGAGGTAAACGCCCAGAGAGAGAGAAGTCCAAGTAATTCCTCCTATCATAAAAAGCAGTGACTGTTTAGGCCACAAATCTCTTTAAAGGTCACTGGAGCTCCTCACTGCACTAGAGAATTTATTTATGTCATTTCTGAATTATATATGACGTTGGTTCATTTATCACAAATGCCTTGATTTCTCCCAAGACTTTGCAGGCTATTTGTCTTTGTGAGTACTGCCATGCTTAACTTGCTTTGAAGGTACTTTGTGCTGTGACTCAGCTTAAGGAAGATTATCTGGGTTTTGTGGTTCTGTCCGATTCTTGACAGTAATCAAGAATCAGAGAAAAGCACCACAGGCTGAGAACATTCAAACTTGGCCACATGACCGGCCTGGTGCCAGAGACATAGACAAAGCTTCCCAGCCCAAACTCGCTGACTCGTAATCACAATAGGAGTTCTGGGAGGAGTTTGATAAGCTGTCCAGGCCCAACAGGCCTTGCACAAGGATTTAGTTTAAGGCAACGTGACAGGGGAACGATTTCCAGCTGTCCAGACTTAGCAATGAAACTGGCGAAAAGGGACTCTCTCAGTTGAGGCTCCAATGGGCCAGCCTCTACACTCCAGCTCCAGCTGTATAGACATCCAGCGTAGACAGCCACAGCAGGGCAGACACGTGGAGGAGGTGAAAAGGAATGTGCTTGAGAACATAAACACAAGCCAGTAGGAAGTCAAGCATCTGCTTCTAGTTAAGTCCAGAGGGGTGGGCGTTTGGCTATTCTGCCATCCAGGTCGTGTAACATAGAGGAGGAAAGATAGCATTTTCCATGTACACTGTAATCTCTATACCTTACATTTTACCTAACATTGTCGACCAGCCTCAGAGAAACGCAACGTGAGCGGTTTCATGTTTCTGTAAACATCTGAAACCCCTGAGTGAGATGCTGACATTCCTTCATTTTACAAGCGCTCCAACTCCCAGAACAACCAAAAGAACACAAATCACCAAAACTAATGCCAAACCATATACTCACTCAAATAAATGAATAACTTTATCATTTTAAGAACTATCACTACAAGTTTGTCCAGAATGTATTTACTACCATTCACACTGGCAGATAACCACGTTCTTCCTGGAATCACTGTCACTGTAATTACCAAACAGCTAGCACTGAACATGCACTTAAACTGCAATTAGACTAAGTGAGTGGGTGTATGTGTGTGTACAGAGAGGAGACATTATGCATAAGAGATAGCTGGTATCCATTAACCTTCTTCAACACAGTGTATTGTTAATTAGGCAGGTGACAATCTGTCAGATTGGTTTATTTGTGTGTTTGCATTTTTAAGCAGCTTTTTTGTTTTTTTGTTTCACAAGCTCAAACTAATTTTCCCTCAGAGATTAATAAAGTCAGCATTATACAAAGAGGCATCATTTAGTTAAACAGCCAGACATTCACCTTGTTTTAACTCCAAGTTGACATACACAAAGAAAAAAAGGTGGACAAAATTACAAAAGCAAAGCTGGCTATTCAGACCCATTTTAGTGAGTACATGCTAAAAAGAGTGAGGCAGATGGAGGATTTTAAAGTCTTCTTTTGAGCCAGGAACACATTTACACTGGACACAAATGGAGGTTAAAGCATTATGACTCACTAAAATGGAGGACTGGTCTCTGACAGCTAGCATAAAGAACAGATATTGTATTGTACCAAAATAAAGATTTCTACAGGCATTATATATAAGCTGAATTTTCAAACACTAGTTTAGATTTTTTTTAACACAATACAGAATACATTTAATAATACTGCCTCCTAATCAATACTAATCAACTGCCTCCTGAGGCACAATTCAAAAGCCCCATTCACTTATGAACTGGCTTGTTGTACGTCACAGCTGATAGCTGGCTCCCACAGTAGATGTTCCAATATATGTTTGCACAGGTAAACTTGTTATTTGTTTTGTTTTATTTTGTTAACGTCATTTGCGAACCAGCAGTATCTTTGGCTCCTATTTGTTCAACCACTATCCTTAAAGCTGAGCGCGGTTTAACTCTATGCTTGTGACGTTTGCATAGCTAATATATTGGTTATCTCGTATGTCACCGCTGTAAGTTGCTGAATTTCAGTGACATTCCCTGGTCTCTGCTCTCTGCATTGCTGCTAGTCTCTTCCAGTGTGTATCCAACTAATACTTACTTAAGATGAGATGTAATTCTTTTTACCACTTTTCAAATCCTGCAGATAGATTGATAATCCATAAGAACCCACAAAGATCACCTTACAGCTATAAATGGTGCGGTGTGATTCCAACCAGCCCCACAGGTTGTCATGAATACTGCATTACTGTAATTATTGTTAGAGTAAGTCATTGTATAAGTACAGTTAGTTATATGGTTAAATACAATGTGTGACTTGCAATCCCAATTTTGAAATCAAAAGCTTTAAGGCGGAGGCCTCAGGAGCAGTTTGAATAAAGGAATCTTAATTTGACACATTAAATTTTGTTTTGCCTGTAGGATATTAGATGAATGAATTATCGTAGAATCATTTACAGATTTTTTTTTGCTGTAGTTGAACTTAGTTTATGTTTGTACTGAGGCTGTGCTATGAAAGTTCTGTTTTCATTGCAAGATCATTATCAAGAGCATCTCAAAGGTCAGTTGATATTATACTACTGTACATTTATGGCTTCATTAGGCATCTGAATCCAAATAAACTTCCACCATAAATCTTCTTTATTTACTTTCACTTTAATGCTTTCATCCACCAACATTATCACCATAGGAAGAACAGAAATGTTACTTCCTGTGCCTGCTATTAAAAAGACAACAAAACAAAAACCATATCAGCTTCTGAAGCACACAACAAGAATACCATCAAACAAGCATCAAGGTTACAGAATGTAAAAATGTGCTGCTTTGTTCAATAAAGAGTGGAGTGGCACAGCTATGACTACAGCACTTGCTTTGCCTCCAGAATAACGTCTAGATATCACCTTAAATCTTCCATATCAGGCACTCGTCAAATCAGGAGAAGCGTGTTCAAGCAACGTTTTATTCACAAATACTTTACAGGTGTCCATAAAGTAGCCAGTCATAATGCACAGCGATGGACCGAGGCGCAGATTGTGGACTTTATTGTGACAAGGTTAGCAATCTAGGCCCTGCTGTGACTAACCTATACCAAGCATGATTATGCTAATGGCGCTGTAAGGTGCCTCAGTATAAAAGCATTGGGGAGCATAGCAAGTACCTGGAAAAACTTTGTGCAAAGTCTTGACCTAAATTTCAAAAGATGTTTTTAAAATGCAGCTAAAGTTTAAGGCAACCTCTCTCTCCTTCTGGTTTGAGTGATGTGTTGGTTATGGATGATTAAACTCAAGCCATGATGGATGGGGGATGCAGCAGCATGAGACACAGCAGTGAAAGACTTTACCTGCTGGCAGCTGACACTATTAACCTCAATATGCAATTATAGACAAGGGGGAAAAAGTTATGAAGCAAAAACAGACTAAGACAGACTAAATAGAAGTTCAAACTAAGTATAGCTAAATGTCTGAGAAAGCATTTTTTTCATAGAATTGTACATTTCTACATGTATTTCATAGAAACAACATGTAGAAATGTGGTGGGAGGCGTCACAACATGTCTCCATGTAGACTGTATACAATACTGTTAAAAAAAAAAAAACCTTCCTAATTTTCAGAAAACCTTGGAAACAAATACTTGGTATGACCAGCTTTATTCTTCCACACAGCCTGATCTCTCTTAGGCAGGTTTCTTGTCTTTTCTTAAAGTAGTCTTCGGAAATAGTTATCAAGGCTTCTTGAAAGACATTTCAAAATTGTATCTTGGATGTTGGCTGACTTTTGTTCTTTCTTAAGATGATACCACACTGCTTCAATAATGTTGTGGTTTGGGATCTGGGGAGGCCAATCCATGGCTGATCAGTCATGGATCATCAGTAGACTGATTCTGATGATCAGGGGCAGATTTAAATGATTAATTCTGATTAATCAAAAGCCAGTATGCGAACAGTATCAGACAAATCTTACTTTAAAAATTTCCTCTCTTTGCCGGAAAAACATTCAGATCTATACCCAGTTCAGAATTTTTTTTTCAACTTTCAGTTTTAACCACTATATCTGCAAATAGCTAAAGAACTGATCAAGATTTTAGCCAAGCCACTTTATCTGCCAATCTCTAATCAATGAATTTGCCCCACATTGTGGTTTCAGTGAATAGTGAACTGACTTCATGTCTTTATTTCTGCACTCAGTGTTCCACTTATTGAATGCTTCACTGCAGTCTGATTTTGGCAATAGTGCCTTAGATATCAAATGAACCCATTTGCAGAGGTTACTGCACACCTTATCTTTCATTGACAGGTTTTGCTCTCCATCTTGGTGACACGCTAACAACTGCAGGCTACAATTTAAGCATGAAGTGTAACTGGGGAAAAAATAGCTGCGGGGTGGAAAAAGAAATCTTTCACCTTTAATGAATTTCAAGATCATATTTTAATATACAGATATCAAAGCATATACTGGAATCACTGGCCCCTGACTGCAGTCTTATATGTGATGTTACCGTCCTGGCTCTGTGTACAGTATTATCACAAGGAAATGCTAATGCAGAGCCTTGTGGGAATTAAATAGCATGTCTCCAGAAAACCTGATCTTTCAGACCTGACTTGTCTCCCAGCCTGATCTTTTAATTCCCTGTTTGGCAGAAACGCATTCTTAAGGGTCTGATTTTCCCTTCAAGTCAGAGCCATTTGTTTGCATTCTTTTATATTTTATTGTTTTCATCTTTATTGACTTTCAGCCTCCTAACTTTGGAGTCTGGCAGTTTTGTTCTGGAGTTCTGGCAGTAACATACTTATTGCTTTTGATAGGCACAGGTCTGAATATTGAGAGGACACTGGGAGAATAACCTTATACCCTTGTGAACTCGGCAGGCCACACAGCAGCAGCAGAACAATGTGAGAACCAGAAAATTACAGCCTTCATTGGTCAGGCACTGACTGTGGCAAGCCTACGCTCAATATAGTTTTAGTTCAGTCTGTTAAAGGGAAAGTTCATTCAAAGTGGAACAGAGCAGAAAAATACAGATTATTTACATTTTAAAAATTACCAATATTCGATGCTTGTGACTGCAGGCCCATCCATATAAAACAAAAACTAAACATGCAGTTTGCTGTCATCTTTTGATTAGCTGGTATTATTAACTGATTGGCTGACTTTTGCCTCTCTGATGTTGATCTGATGTACAGTAGCACTGTTTTTAACCATTACTGGGGGTTTTTTTTTTTCCTTTTTTTGATTTTATCTCATTGTCAGCCTACATCAGCTGATGACTCAGCTGACTCCCTTCTATACTTCTATACAACTGTCTAATCTCATATAGGCCATGATATTAAGCAGCATAGCCCTGCCTGGAGATGCTGTGCATCTGCAAGTCTCTTTGCAACCCACCCCCAACTCAGGGCCTTTTATCTCATAACAGTGTCGTATTTGCTGTCAAGAATGACTGTCTGTACTGCTTGGGTCTTGCTGCAGCTTTTCTCTTCTCCAGCTTTCTATGTATGCATATGGAAGTGTAGGAAGGTCCACGGATAGAACCATACTGCCTGATATAAATTACTGCTGATACAAATAATCTTTTTAACTAAAGTTGTCCTGACTAAACTACATTAACCTTCATGTTATACCAGATATGTTTCTTAATAGGCAAAATGTACTGAAATAAGAGTCTACCACTTTCGCAAAAACAAACCTGAATAACAAAAAATGCAATTACCTGACTTTATGTTTCTTTTTTATTTTGCCTTTCCACTGATATTCTCATAATTCTTCACTTTTCTTTCTGTATTTTTGTGAAATTGAAGCAATAGCACACGTGCAGCATTTTGTTGCTTCACAACCCACCCCTTCAGCCTGAGTACCTTTCCAACTTTCCAATCAATTCATAAGCCCTCTCACTTTAGTGAAACGTGATTGGCTCAGTTTACACATATAGCCAACTGCTGGATACCTTTACGTGGAGAAAAAGTACCAGCATCCGAACTGAGAGAAATGCGTTTTCGTGTTTTGACAGATGACTTTCCTGGGCGCTATGAGATCAGTTCCCAAATTTTAGTGTAACACCAGATGCCACCCACCAACTGAGGATACATCCTGCCTTTTTTCCCTGCAGACAATGAGTCTGAGCTTACAGCTAATTAGTGTTTGTGGATGGTATTCCCTGGGAACATGTAATCCTACTCTCACTTGTTCAGTGTGCACATTGATAACACCAGCATTTTCTTTTCCAGTAGCGTCTTCTTTTGGCTTCCGTACATTAAGCTTGAAACATTATCCTCTTTTACATTAAAAAATGTAGTGGTCTGCCTTCCTAAAAATTCAACTTTGTCATAAAATACCATAAAATACAATTGCGAAGTAGAGCCAAAATATGGCACCTCCTTCCTTTCTGTTGTGTTGAGCTAAAGTGGAAAGCTGAACACGGACACTGCTGGAGATTCTTATTATGGTCTGAGTGTGGACAAATCCCGTGCTTGGTAAACCAACCACATGTTGCAAATTTTCTTTACCAACACATTAGAGACTGTGCACAAAAGCATATCTAATCCACCACCTATTGGCTGCCAATAATCCTTTGTAGGACTATATTCACTGACTTGATGTTTTTTGGCTTTTGTTTTTTCAAAACGAAAACTGTCCTACATAAGGCAAGCTAAGGAATATTCTTTCTTGCATCTCTGCAAGTATATTGCCAACTGGCAGTTTTGACTAGCTGGAAATAAAAATGTATGAAACATACACTGATACATGGGGAAAAATATCTTTAACACCTGAATATTGGTGAAATATTGATGGAAATAATATGAAATAAGATGGTATATATAAATGTGAAAGCTATACCCTGCTCAAAAAAATAAAGGGAACACAAAAATAAGACATCCCAGATCTGAATGAAATATTCTTAAATACTTTTATTTAAGTATATTTATATTATTAAATACTTTGTTTTTTTACATAGTTGAATGTGCTGACAACAAAATCACACAAAAATTATCAATGGAAATCAAATGTAGCAACCAATGGAGGTCTGGATTTGGAGTCACTCTCAAAATTAAAGTGGAAAAACACACTACAGGCTGATCCAACTTTGATGTAATGTCCTTAAAACAAGTCAAAATGAGGCTCAGTAGTGTGTGTGGCCTCCACGTGCCTGTATGACCTCCCTACAACGCCTGAGCATGCTCCTGATGAGGTGGTGGATGGTCTCCTGAGGGATCTCCTCCCAGACCTGGACTAAAGCATCCGCCAACTCCTGGACAGTGCAACGTGGGTTGGTGGATGGAGCGAGACATGATGTCCCAGATGTGCTCAGTTGGATTCAGGTCTGGGGAACGGGCGGGCCAGTCCATAGCATCAATGCCTTCGTCTTGCAGGAACTGCTGACACACTCCAGCCACATGAGGTCT
>VVHJ01010570.1:14552-34525 GCA_015107715.1 Tylochromis polylepis
CTTTTTTATTAAAAAAAAAAAAAAAAAAATATTTAAAAAATAAAAAAAAAAAAAACCCCCCCCCAAAAAAAAAAAAAACAAAAACAAAAAAAACAAAACCCAAAACCCAACAGTCAACTCTGCATGAACATTTAAATGACCTAAAATCATGCCAGTTGTCTGACATGTACACCAACACGGATCACAGATGAAACACTGGAATCATGTCATTCAAACTCACTGCCGTCATTCACCTCAAGATTTCTTGCTATAATGCTGCCTCGTTGATTTATTTATTTTATGGGATTTATTTTACTTTTTTTTAAAACCAGTATCAGCAGTGTAGCAAAAGTAAAGTAAAATAAATGTTAGCTGCCCTGTTTAATTGGTCAGTTTGGGGGTTGTTGTGTTTGTTTGTTTGTTTTGTTTTTTGACATTAACAAATCTGAGAAAATTACTCTTAGAAAAACCCAACTATTCTGACAAATGGGGGGAAAGTTTAATGTGAGTTATGATTTGGGGAAAAATATAACTTCTTCATCTTCTTTTTCTTCTTCTTCTTCTTTTTATTATTAGATTAGCTGCATGATTTTATAAAATTAAGCCTTGCTTCAGTATTCACAATGTAATAGAGAAATATATATTCATTTGAACATGGATTATCATCACAACATTATTTGCTCTAAATTCAACTGCAGAATGATGACTAAAAAACAAGAAATTGCTTTCAAAGAGTAAATGTTGCATTTTTGAAACAAAACATTAGACGTAATAAAAGCTGTTAATTTATTATATTAAATGAAATGCTACTATTTTGGGGGGAAAAACACCCTAAATTGCACTCTTTGGAAATTGCTAATTGGATTTTGTTTTTAATCATGATTTGTGTTTGAAATCAAGTAATTGTTCAGTGTTGCTGTGCAATACAAAAATAAATATTTGGGTTGTTTATAAGAAAAAATAGTTTAAAAACTTGAGCAAAGGGAAATTGTGATGGACATCTATCAATATTCATATGCTAGACCAGGGATGTCAAACATAAGACCTGGGGGCAGGAATCAGTCCGGCCAAAACTCCAGTCCCCCCCGCAAAACGGCTTTAGGAAATATGATGGATGGGTTCAATTTGTGGATACTATATTTGTATAATTTTTACAGCTTTTCCTGCTGATAAAGACTTCCCCACAGCCATTCATACTACACCAAAGTAGTCAAATAATAAACAATTAAATGACAGAAAAGTTTCTGTTTTTCACTGTCTACAGAGGTTTCAGTTAAAAAAAACAAAAACAAGGAAACATATTCTTTATAAATACACAACAGTCTAGGCAGTGAGTTTCCAGAACCTTTTCTGTAATTTTACACATTTATCATGTAGAAAAGCTGAGGGGTGCTGTTGAAATTGCACTTTTTTTTAAAAATCTTATGTTAAGCTATCTCAGGGATTAAATGTGTAGTTAAACATCTGTACACTGACAGAAATGGTAGTTTCACTCGTCTAGCCCATTTAAGATCAAAATGTATTTGGCAGTATGTGGCCCTCGATGTAAAAATGAGTTTGACTGTATCCCTGTGCTAGACAGACTGAGTGTTAATTCAACACAATATTGGCAGCTCTATCACAGCCTAATAGAAAGTGAAGCATTAGAGATAGTAAATGACTAGATGCTGTAAACCTTAATAATTAATTACAAGCCCACCAAAGTGTTTTAGTGTAAGCAGCAGTCTTTGTATAAGTCCTGGTAGTATATGAGTGGATGTTTCTCACGCTGGTGATGTGTTGTTTTTAAATGTGAAAAAGCTGGGGCAGCAGTGTTATAACCTGGTTTATGAAGGTTCAAACTGCTCAGTTTCGCCTCATCATTGGGCAGAGCCGCCTGTCTCCATCTTGTTAATCCTCTGAAAACATTGTCTTGCATTTGCAG
The DNA here is from genome assembly GCA_015107715.1 of Tylochromis polylepis. NCBI lineage: Eukaryota > Metazoa > Chordata > Actinopteri > Cichliformes > Cichlidae > Tylochromis > Tylochromis polylepis. The sequence continues at coordinate 16,456 of VVHJ01010570.1, forward strand.
GCCTATATTTCATGTTTGTGTTTATTAGTACAGGATTTTTATATGGGAAATTGGGGACTCCACTTCATTAGGCATAACTTAGTAAAGCACTTGAGACTGACAAACAAATAAACAGATAGCCCTAAAGATAACAGACCCTGTAGGCAGACATCATGATGCTTGGCCAGTGAACCAGAAGCACACATCTGATCATCTGCTCTCCTTCTCTGTCACGGAAGAGTCTCCGTGAGGGCTGGGACTGGCTGCTCGCAGAAGAAATGCTGACTCATTGTCAAAGTGACTGGTCAGTAGTTCCAGCATTTGTTAGCATTTGGTCCCTTTCTGGCTTTGAGCTGCATGGTCCTCTCCACACCTTAGAGGCATGCGGTGGCCTGAGTGTGAGCAAACACTGAGGAGGATTGTTTCAGACTCCACCCAGGCTGTGTGATCAGGCCAGTCATCTCAAGCTGGGTGATGTTTGGCCGGCTCTGTGCATTCAGAGGAGTCGGGGGGGGATCTTTGATGGAATCTGGTGTTTGGGTTGTGTTGGAAAGCACAGCGTGAAATGGTGAATGTGTGTGTGGAAGAGGTACCAAGGCACTAGAACCGCTAGTTAGATTTCCTAATGATGAAGGGGAGGTTGAGTGTGATGAGCTGTCTAAATGGGTCCCTTTGTGCACACTAAATCCATCACACGCTCCCTTTGACACACACACATTCACACACCAATCACTGCCATATGTGAATCACCTTTAAATGCTCAGCAGCAAATGATCTGAGGGATGAACACTGTAGTCATGACATGTGGTCAGATACCATAGATGGTCACCCATGGCAGACATAACTGTTCTGCCATAGATATATGGCAGATTTTTTGGGGGGGATTTCCTGGAAGACTATTAGGAGTATATTGGTACCTTTTTCACCAAAGACAAAAGATTGGGAGAGGAATGTGTGGGGTCTGACATGGAGCTAATTATTTAAATTAAAAACTCGTCACATTCAGCTATTGCCCGGTTTCCTTTATCTAGTGGTTGTATTTCAATTCACAATAATAAAATAGTGAAACTGTCTGGGATGGACTGATATATCGTGCTTGTTTACTGATATTGGCAGATCTGCAAATAACATTTAAGATTATTTCACAGTGGTTTTGTGCAGGCTAAAGATGGTGTGAAGAAATGCTTAAAAAAATCATATTGAAGACTTTTTTGTTTATTCCTTTTATGTCCCTGTCACAATGAAGGGAATAAAAAAAAAACATAAGAAACAAACAAGGAAAAATGTTTTTGGTACTAGCGCCAGATATCCCCTCCAAGTTATTTTTAACATCTGTATCAACCCAGAATTTTGCAGTCATTCCTAAAAATGTTCATACCAGTCATTCAAACGTGAATTAGATGGTTTCACATTCCTTTGTTTGTTTAACCAGTACCACCAGTGTAAAATCCAAATATCACAGAAAAGCTACAAATCCTCACTTTTGAAGTGCTGGAATTAGCCAATGTTTTGTTTTTTGTTTTATTTTTTGCCTTATACCAACTTCCTATATATGAATATTTAATGTTAATGAATTTACTTTGTAATTTATTGTAGTGTTTATCTGTATGTACAGACAGATATGTATACAAACACCACATCATTTACAGGCTAAGCTGATTTGTAGTTCCTGGCCCCAGACGATCGTTTTTTTTAATGTAATTAAAGCACCGCACTGCACAATAATTGAACACAATAAAAACAGAAAATGGAGCACTTAACAAAAAAACTGAAGTACAGTGAAATAATATCAGTTGAGAAATGTTTGAGTTTTTGAGTCTATCTGTCAGACTAATTCTTTAGCTACACATCAGTTCCACTTGTTCTAGTGACATCAGATGACGGTTTATGAATCCATTTTGCTGGATTCTTTTTTCCTAGTACATCATTTGAAATAACAGTAAAGTGTAGTCAACATGAGTTGGACTGTTTATTCTTTTTACTGTATTGCACTGTAATGTTAAAACCAGAAACATTCTGCACCAGTATTCTGTTATATAATTCTTTAACTGTTATACGGTTGATCATAAAATATATAATAAAACATGATTTAATCCTGTTTAAAAAATACAGGCAATAGTAACGTAGCCTGTTGATTTAATGCATCAGATCAGAACGTTCACTCATAATACAAAACATCAAATGCTCAATTCATATGTAAGACATTCCATTGTGATTTTAAAATGTATATCTTTTCTTATGTTTTTTTTTTTTTTGGTTGCATCAAGAAATGTTATAATGAAATGGTTTTATTGGACAAAACTATTTTAGAGATTTAATGGAAAGTCTTTAATTTGTGTCTGCATTTTCAAGCACTGAGCCAAGGAAGGGTGGTCACTTGTTAGTGGTTCTGCAAGAAGATCCCAAACCTCAAAGTTCCACAGCTTCCATACAGATTAGAGCCAACCCTGCTGTTTGTTAGTGAGCCTCCAAGGAAAACAAACCTGCCTTTTAGTACTAGAGAGAGAAGGTTTGGAGTTGGTGGTATCGAAGGCGGGGAGGAGATCATGGTTGGAGGAGATTCGAGCAGGACGAAAGAGGCTAAATCTGTTAATGTATCATCATTGTTTGTTGGCCTCACTTGTTAGAATTAAGTGGGGTATCATCTTAAGGATCTTAATGCCCCCTAGAGGCTGATACCTCTGTAAGTCTTGCGGAAAATGTTGCCTGCCTCATAAGTTTCCAGTTGGAGATTAAGATGTTGTTTTTCTTTTCGTGCTACTTTAAGGAAAATCCATTCACAGTGAAGCCTCTGCCCGTATGAAGTTATAGTTTCTATTACCTTGTTTGCAGTTTATTTGTGGTGGTGCATGACATGAGACTTGTGCAAAGGTCTCCGTAGTTACTGTGTGACTCTGTGCATCATGTGTATGCGTGCACGCTGCTGTTATAGAGAGGGGTCTGGGCAGTGTTCCCGTGTCCATGCACAGCCCCCAGAGTAAAGTAAACACAGCGGCTCTTTTCTCATCCAAGCCGTCAGCAGGCTCTCCCCAGGCCCGCGCCAGAGACCACACACCCAGACCACACACACACATGCACGCACACACACACACACGTGCTGCCTGGACCTCTTTGCAGATCCTCCACACACTTGCATACGCAGAGACCACACAACACCAGCTCGGGCCCCTCGCACGCAACCTAGCTGAGCTGTCATTCTGCCCAGTGTGTGTGTGTGTGTGTGTGTGTGTGTGTGTGTGTGTGGGGCCAGGCTATCTGTGTGTTTGTGCACGTGTATTTCCAAGATTAGTGGGAAAAGGATAGAAACACTCCTGGAAGCAGAAGCAGAATTATAGAAAATAAAGAGCCCTGTCCTCTGCACCCTTGCCGCTCCCACTCTAAACATGTGGGATTGATGAAGGATATACCAAGCTCTTGCTTTAGACCTGTTAACCTCTTATCTTCTGCATGTCACACCCATAGCCCCTCCATTTCCTCTGACAAGCACAGGGCAGCAGCAACAGCACGAGGTAAATCCCGCTGGAGGTTTTATGTTAACTGTTCGATGTCAGGGTAATTGGGGACAGGGGTTGTTGTGTGTGGGCGTGCGTGCGTGTGTGTTTCGGTGGGGTGGGGTGGGGTGAGGCTGCTTTTGTGCTTCTGTATTTTTGCTCTTTCATGAGCCATTTTTTAAATACACTTTCATTAAACCTAAGTGCTACATGTCGAATATTCAGCAACTGTTGAGTTGTGAGGTGCAGGTGATTAGTACTGAAATGATGCATCTCAACCGTAATTGTTGTTAATTTACAGAAAATGCATAGACATTAATTTAGGTAATTGATTATTATTATTATTATTATTCCAGTAAGTTTCACAACCTTTTAATGCTACATAGGCATTTTCATGAGTTGGCACAGAATATTTTACTGTATGATGTAGGGCTGTCACCATGTCAGATTTTTTTTTTCTCACAGTTAATGTGTTTGAAAACGTAAAAGTGCTTGGACATCACAAAACGGTCATTACTTTACAAAAACTCATCAATTATACAGTTATTTACAATATTTAATAATAATAAATAATATTTACAATATTATCATATGTGCATTACTGACACTGGCTATCATCAGTACACCCCTCTAATAAGAATCTCTGTACAACTCAAGAGTCTTGAAGCACATGTTGAAATAAAGGTTTATTTGCGCTCACCATTTCAAATCAAAAGCTACTGTGACTGTAGATATAACTAATGATAATTGATAAATATGTCTGCTTTTTATTTAGTTGAATTTTATTATGTAATCTTTTAAAAGAAAACAACTCAATTTGGTATCTTCAGTATACATATCAATAGCATATTCTTATTTTAGAATGTTTTTTAGATTTTCAGGTTTGAATAAACCCCTTAAAGAAGAAGTTGCCACTCTTCAGATTAAATTAACTAAATAATTTCATATAAAAGATTAAGAATTTTATGTGTTTTATGTGTTATTCATCCCTCCAGTCATAACCATAAATAAATATCTAATCTTATTCAATAAGATATTAATAATAATATGTAAAAAAAAAAAAATCAAAAATATTGTTTTCACAAAAAACTCAAAAGCACCGAATTATTGTGACGCTATGAGTCAGACTGATCTATAACTGGTTGTTGTGTCTCAACTATTTGGCATGTTAATGAGAACTTAAAATACAAGTGAAAAAAGCTAGTGAGAGTCTGTAACCTGTACAAAAGCATACAAAAAGAAGAGTTAAACAGTTATTTATAAGTTTCTCATGGTGCCTTCAATAACCAGTTAATAGAAATTATGCTTAACACAAGCTGTACTCATAAATGTTGTTTATGGTTCCTGATGTAGCGTTTCTACCTGTGTTGGCCCCCTGCCAGGATTATGCATCAATATTTATTTATGTTTTGGTTTTTATTTTTATTTAGAACAAAACTACAAGCATTAACTTTAACTTATTTTGTTATCTTGGTATTCGTGATAACTGAGGTGAATAAAAAAACAGCTTTAAAACTTTAAAGAAGTTAGAAAAGGGATTTAAAAACAGGCAGATGTTAAGTAGGCTAACAGAAAAAAGTTTTAAAAAATTACTTGCTCTTCATGCTGGAAGTGGGAAATCATCATCTTGTGTCTAACAACTAACAGTTAGCGTAACGCTAGTCGTAGATAGAGCTGGATCACTTAGTGCAGTATTAAATTCTAGTGAATCCTAGCCCGTTGCCGCTTGGCGTTTCAGGTCTAACAACTTTTCTGTTGGAAACCCTGTGTCATATGCAGAGCCTGCTGCAGGTGTTGAAAGTTTCACTTTTTTATTGTAGTCTTTATAACAAGTAGAGTAACCAAATGTTGTGCTCTGTCAGATTTTATTTCCTCGACTTTAAGAGCCTCTCTGTTCATTCTTGGAAGTCTTATTAAATCTAACTTGTACACCTACAGCTAATTATTGACCATATTACTGTGCAAAGGGTTACCAGCATGAACACAGTGAAGGTCCAGTCCGTGTGAACTCCTGCATTGTTTGTGGAGAACGTGTTTTGGCTGCCGAGCAGAAGGGCGGAAGCCTTTCTCAAACTGCTTCAGAGAGTCTTGACTGGTCAGCCTTTTTGAGACCTGGCAGTAATTTATTAGCAAACATCTGTGCTGCTGAAATACATCCTTTCATATTTTTTTTCCTTCATTTGGAACCTTTCCTTGTCTTCCTTTACTCAGGCCCAACATGAACTGATTTGCATGGGTGCTCCTTCTTTGGTACCATAATCTGTTCAGCATTGTGTGGGCTTATGTGGAATGATTGGGGAGGCCAGGTTTATTTATCCTGTTCTGTGAGGTTTACATTCTTCCGTTCCTCCCTGCTCTCTGTCTGCTCCTTCATTCTTGGCTGGCTTCTCTATTTTTCCTATTATCTGAGAGATAACTGCTGCAATGCATACATTGTTTGGAGAAGTTCAGGGTGGAAAATGAACCCTAGCTGCCAGCCAAAATGTTACTCATATTTTGCCAACTCTAGTCAGTACTAAATAACATAATATTGGGCTGCCTGGAAATTTAGTAAGAAATGTTTTGGGAATTCAAAAAAAAAAGAGGTTACATTATTTGTTATTAGGATAATGTTTTACATTCATTTGCTGTGGTTTCATGTTGACATACAAAGATGTTTTTCTTCCCCTGATCTTTAGAGTCATGCTGGAAATTCTTGTACACTGCAGTCATTTGACAATACAAAGTCGTGAGGCAGTAATTATTTAGTATTATAAATGGTAAATATTTTCAGTCAGTTTTATTACCTTTAAATCGATATGTTTTGCTTTAAATATGTCCAAATGAAAATTGCTTCCTTTCACTGTACATGACAGGCTGAGTCCTTTAAATGGTTTTTATGATGAATAAACAGTGGTTAAAAAAAACAGAAAGGTGTCAGACTAACAGTAGAAAATCAGGCAAAAAAATTCACATGTTTTTACTTTAACATTGCTTCCATTTGAACTAATTAACTGATTGTCCAAACCTCTGTTTAATGTTCTGTCAGTAGGCTGCTTCATTGATTTTTTACACAGATTGCTCTGTCAGTGTGCAGGGTTCCGTGTTACTGACCTCATTCTGTTGTGTATGCCTTTCTTTCTTTTGCCGTGTCCAGGTGCTGATTGACCCAGTGTTCCTGTTCACCTCAGGTCACCATGTCCCGTGCCCGGCAGCCCCCGCTCGTCACAGGCATATCACCCAAAGAAGGTGCAGCCTGGACCAAAGTCACCATCCGTGGAGAGAACCTGGGCACGGGCCCAGCCGACCTCATCGGTAATCCATTTTCTAACCACATAGCTAACCACACAGGTGGCTCTGTCTTGGTAAAATGTTGCAGGTCTGCGTTTGTTTAATTTTTTAACATAAATGTCTTTTACACATTATTGATATTTTTATGGGGAGTGACATCTGTATTTTACTTGGTCCTGTTTTGCATGCTAATTATCATATTTCTTTTCTTTTTTTACATACTCAGATGTGCACATATGTAGTTCCACAAATTAATATAATATAGAAATATACAGTTTATCAACATTTTTAGATCTGTACACAGAACTGTCTTCACAAGATGTTAATTAACAGGATGGATGATGAGTTATTTTCATGTTTACTTACTATTTGTATTACTATGTGGTTCACTGAGAGAAAGTTGCTGGTTTGAATGTTTTGTAATTGTCACTTGCATTAGCTGCTTTTATTGATATAGCCCCAAGCCCCATTTTTAAAGCAGCAGCTATAGAGATTGTTTTTGATTATTTATTATGTAAAACAGGAAGGATACCTGTTTTTTTTCTGCTCTGGAATAAGAAATTCATGACCAATTCACAACAGTTTCTTAGGTTGAGCACAGAGCTGTTTAAACTTTACTCAGTTAATCCCTAAATATCCAATCATTATTGTATTGAATTTTTTTTTTTTTTACACATGTGAGCAACACTCAACTATTTATTTCTGACAAATATTGAAAGTATTGAAAAATAGAAGTCTTTCCAAAAGTAGACCAACACCGTTCACATAAAGTAAAATAAAGTCCTTAAAATATTATACCTCGTTTAATTTTTGGTGCAGTTGTAATCCAAGTTGTGTTTCTTGGACTGTAAATTTTTTTACACATTTAAAATTACCTTTACTTTTTACACACACACGCATAGAAAATGCCACATTAAAAAAAGTCCGGATTTGCCAGCTAAACTTTGACTTTTGACTTTTGTTTTGCTTTTTGTGTGACTGAGTACTCTCTGACGTCTCTCAAAACATTTTACCCTGTGATCAGTTTTACAAATCTAGCATACACTAATGTGAAAATTATTTTTCACATTATTTTTCCTGACACAAAAATATAAAAACATAATTCTACAGCTATATAGGTGGGCTATCACCATCTTGTTGTCATCACGCATTCTAGCGTCACACTTTTTCTGTGCCGATATTTCTCCCCCTCATATTCGTCACTCTATCCTACTTCTGTAATTTTACTGGAGGTGAGGAAAGGATGGGGGCAGTCCAGAAGACTCACACACTTGGCAAGCCATGAACTGGCCAGTGATACAGGTCTATTTCTAACCATGAATGTCCCCAGGGCCTGGAATTATACAATTAGATATGCACAAATGTGTGTGAGCGCTTATGTATTCAAACAAAGTGGCCAGTAGAGAACAGAGGCAGGAAATGGGGCTGTAATGGGCATATTATTCACGGTGTTATGGGCTATTTGTTGATCGCCTCTTGTGGGCTTTTGTAACGTTTGATTACACACACGTGAAGCTTTCTGAATCCCCTCAGCTGGAAATATCAAAGTAATCCCTATGTATTCCTTCTAGTGCCTAAATAGTATTAGTAAGGGGTTTTAAAAAAAGGATGACAGATGCAGGGGCATAGTGCACATTGTGAAAGTAATGAGCCACTTAGCAGTGAAGTGGCGCTCATTAGCTTAAAGGAGCTGAGTGAGAGAAAGGAAGATCAAGGCCACCCACACCCATCGCAACCCCAGCTTGAACTTTGACCCCGGGTAACTAAACTTGCTGAAAGATGTCAGAGCTGCCTAAAGTGAGCTCCTCTTGTTGTAGATTGTGTGTCTGCGTGTGCTTCAGTTTGTTTGTTTGCCCTGTCACTGCATGTCTGTATTTCTCACTCCTTCCACCTTTTCTCTCTCCCTTCCGTCTCAGGTCTGTCCATCTGTGGTCACAACTGCCTGCTGACAGCCGAGTGGATGTCGGCCAGCAAAATAGTGTGCCGCGTGGGACCTGCCAAAGACGACAAGGGAGAGATCATCGTCACCACCAAGTCCGGAGGTTTTGGCACCTCTACGGTCTCCTTTAAACTAATCAGGCCAGAGAGGATTGGTAAGACTGAAATATCACCCTGATGGCATTTGTTATGTGGTAGCCTGGACAAATGGAGCTGATAAAAGTTTAAACGAGGGCTGCAGCTAATGAATATTTACATTAGTTTAGCATTAAATTCTCTTTATTCATTGTGTTTCTCTTCTTGTATATAAAATGTCAGAAGATATTCAACAATTGGGTTATTTAGCTACAAATGGCACTCATTGCTAAAACGTTTGAGTAAAGCAAAAAAACAACCTTACATGGAGAAAAATGAGTAACTTGAGGGAGAGTTCTTAAAAATACATAAAAATAGCCATAACTGAAAAAAATAAATAAATAATTTTGACAAAACAATTAATGATTTTTAAGAAAAAAAAATAAGACTAACTGGGCATGTGTGATTCTCTAAAGCCAGCCACACATCAGTGATGTTTTTTAGATGAACTCGCATTGTTTATTTAACTTGAAACATTCTGACCAGAAACTGATGAAAAGGCACAGACACGTGTGATTGGCTGAAGTCGACCACACATCAACGATGTTGCTCAAATGAGCAAACAGTGTTTATTCTTTTGGCTGTAAAGCTGGCATTAGCCTTTAACTAAGGCTGGCCACGTTCGTCAGTTTTTCATGCCCCAAAAGAATGTGTATTTTAAACACATCCTTTGTACCATGTATATGTTGCATGTTTTTAGCGAGGTTGCAAAGTTTTGAGTCACTATAAATTCCTTGACAAGAGCCTGCAAGTGTACTGTGTGATTAATTAGGTCAGGTAGTGCATCTCCAGATACAGTGGTCAGAATTTGCACTAAATTTAAGTTAAAATAATTTACAACTGAAAAATAAATGCATATTTGTTGTGCATTTGCATGTTTGAGTCATTGTCTGTGTGTGTGAGTACATCTATAGTATGGATATCTCAGTCACAGCGTCTCGCCTGTCCTGTCCTGCAGGTATCCTGGATCAGTCTGCTGTATGGGTGGATGAATTAACTTTCAGGACAGACCGCAACAAAGGAATTTCTCCACTGTCACTGCGCCCCAGCAACCCCCTGGGCATCGACATAGATAAGTATGAACCAAGAGTGTACAAATACACATGCAAAAAAAAAAATCGCTCGGCACAATCCCACTGCCATAAACACAAGTGCTCCAGCCATTGAGTCATGGTTTACATCCCTAAACAGAAACAAACTCTCCCCATATGCCAGCGTTTGAAATATTATGCCAGCACAGCAATGGCTGAACAGCCTTTAACCGCTCACACAGGCAGTGGAAACACAATAATTGTGTATAAAGCAGACAGGATGATGATAGAAAGAGATTTGGAAAAAACTAAGGCAGCAAACCCACACATTTGTAGAGTGCCTGAGAGCAGGCAACATGTTGCTGCCTCCCACGTGCCTGGCAGGGAATACGCAAGTTGTAACGTATAGTTTGTGCTGTCAGGTTCTGGCATTTCTAGCTTAGTGTTTGTTTGGTTTACGGGGCCGGGGGCAAGTGACCGCTCGTGGCCAGAGACAAGACCCCTGTAAACAGGCTGTACCATTCACTTGCTCCTAGTGATGCATTAAGTAGGCACTATGTGAAGCCTACAAGATTCTCTTTGATTATATTATACAAACACACTATCGCTATCTGTGTCCCAGCAGTTGCTCTTAATTTGTTACACAAAGGCACTCAGAAGGTGGACATGTTTCTTGTTCATCATAAAGCATCACCCTGTTGTCTGTCTGGTCTGTGTGTTTGTGTACATTTTTGTGTAGTGACGTCCCTGGAAGGTTACTCAGCTGGGCTGTTTGCACCAGCTGTTCATAACGTAATGCTTGGACTAGTTAAAACTTCCAAGTGTTTTAACAACTTCAGACAGATTGAGCGTTAAATGATTGCACTCACTGAATATTAACTCTTTGTTATGTGTACTATATTTCCTACCAGGAGTGCAATGCTTGGAGAATACCTGTTAATATCCAAGCTTATAAAAAGCTACCTGTGAAGCATTACAAAGACAAGTAAATTTGGGGTTCACCAGCATATCAACCTAATAGCAGCTTTGTTGACTGAGCATCTTGTCAACATATTGTCAAATATAACATTTACTATTGTCAGTGGTAATATTTCAAGGTTTACTAACAAAGTTGGCACTAGTTAAATGTTCAAAGACAGCTTTATGGGGAGCTGAAAAACTGCTTGTTTAGTGTCTGCTGGCCACAAAAGATGGAGAGATTACAAAGACAAAAGTAAAGAAAATGGTGTCGGCATCTGCATGTGGTCAGATTCCTGCATACTTAAATATTAGTATTAATACAGAAGTCAATTTTATCATTACAGGATGAGCATAATTTGTCACAAGTTGGTGCCAGAGCTGCTGCCATCCATGCTCCGAGTGGAATCAAGTGGGCTAGGAAGTAATTCAGTTTTATGTAAATATCATGCCCGTTCACTGCAACAGTCCTCCTTTTATGAGAGATAAAATTTCCCAAACCATCATACAGGCCCCTAATGAGCAAGTGGTGATGGTGCAAAGGGAAAAAACCCTATTTACAGGAAGAAGGCTCCAGCTGAACTAATAAAAGAGTTGCATATAAGGACAGCAAAGATGACAAAACACCAGCTACAGCAGAGAATAGGCAAAAGTTATAAGACATGCAAAAGAAGCATATATATTAGACTTAAATAGTTGTATAATGAGAGCAACACTGGAGTGTGTGCGTGCACGCATGAGTACCTCACCGAGTGTGTTCTTTTTTCTTTTTTTTTTAAATGGCCTTTTTCAGCTTTATTTTGATAGAAACAGTGAAGAGAGGACAGGAAAGCGGGGGCAGAGAGAGAAGGGGGAAGACATGCGGCAAAGCACCGCAGGTTGGACTCGAAGCTGGGCTGGCCACTCTCAGCCGTATGGCATGTGGTCGCCTGCTCAACGCGCTGAGCTAAACCGGCGCCCAAGTGTGTTACATGGATTTTGCGTTTCTCTTACTTAAATGCTGCACTGTTATGTGCTGTTTATGTGGGTTTTGTACATATGTATGTATGTGTGACTGCAGAGTGGGTGGTGCTGGTGGTGGGGAGGGGTTTAGTTTGTGTAGGCCACAGGTCATTAGTAAAGATCAAGCTTCCTTAATGAGTACTGAGTCCTCCAGGGGGAACCAGGCGTCATACACTGCACTTCCCACGCCAAGCTCTCCCAGCCACAGTACATCCTGGCTGCATACTGCCCCCTGCTGGAGAACTTGATCTTCCACACATCATATTTAAAAATGACCTCCATTGTTTTACAGAGGTCTGCTCACTCACAGTTTACTATAAAAACATTTATACAAGTATTTTCTTTATTTTAATTCCACCACAGTTTTTACTCTATACTTTTAAACTGTAGAGTTCTATCTTCATCTTTTTTCTCTCTGTCTTCTTTCAGAGGCAAAATCCCATCTAAAGATTTGGAGCTGACATTTCCAGGAATGAGCGGAGACTTCACCAGTGAGAACTTCTCTGCTACCTGGTACCTCATAGAAAACCATGCAGGCTCCAGGTACACAAGCTCCTTCTTTGTCACTCATGTTGAGCTACCATCTCTCATAGCTAATGGATCAAGATACAAAACAGGCAGTAAAATATCTCTCCCTTTCACAGAGGTCCACCAAAAATTGAAGCTCATATTTTTTTTTAACTGAATTAAATAGACACAAGACGGGAGCTTACAGCACAATACATAATGTGTATGACTAAAACTGACACTAATCCTGGTATACGAGCAAACTCGAGGCTGGTATATCATTTTCAGCAACTGCTACTGGTTTGTTGGTGTGCCTCTTTGACAGAACTCTTCCAATATTATTCCTTGCCAATAGGTATGATTAGTGCTGCTATGATCTTATGACTTAACCAACTACTGAGTTGCATAAAGTAATTGAAGCGTCATGCATTGCTAACACTAGCATGTTAACAGCTAATTCAAAATATGGTTGCAGGTTACAAGGAAAAATATAACATTCCAACGTAACGATCTGATCATTATCATTTGTTGGAATTGAGTTAAGTAGCAGTTCAGGCTGGATTGAGGTTGTCTGTAGGCTAGTCCCAGACCCTGAGAAGTGTGTGGATTAGTGGTGTGTGTTTAAAAAATTAATTAATTAATACCCTCTCATTAAGCCAACTGAGGAATATGTTTATAACAGTCCAATCATGTTTGACAGTTTGCTTAAACAATTCAAATATTTCTATATAAATCAGTGCAGCAATAAAATATCTGATCGTTAGATGATAATAATCATAATTTGTCACCATATAGTGCAATCTAGGGTATGGCAATGAATAAACTGAAAAATGTACACATGGTCTGGATCTGAAGTCATTCACTATTTACTATATAGTCGGTTTTGTTAAATAAGCTTGATGTACTGTTTATCACAAAATTGCATATCTGTCTTTTCTCTGACTGATCATAACCTGTTACGTTCTAATTGTGTGACAGTAACAACATAATTATTGGCATAGAGAAAATTACCTGAGAAGATGCAAAAGTGGGGTGGGTTGTTTGATTTTAATTTTACAGATGAGGTCACCACGGAGTCATTTACATAAATAGGTTGTAGTGAATGATTTTGAACACAGCCGTGGTTTTGTGCCACTGAAATGAGGTTATATTTTCTTCACTAAGTTTCTACACGTAGACAAGGCAGCCTGATGACCCAAAAGGCTGTCAGGGCAGAGGAGAGGAGAGTTATTTTGGACTCTCCTGGCTTCCTCTCCCCCTGCTTAGCCTTCCAGTAACCCAGACCCCGGGATCCAGCATGAGCAGGGGCCTCTGTTTGGACCTCACTGGGTGACTGTTTCTTCCTGCAGAGGAAACCTCACCGAGGAGACTGACACACAGACACACGCACTCAAAGTGCCCCCAGATGTGTGTGTCTCTCTGTGTATGCAGAAACACACGCACGAAGTTTCAAAAATATGACTGTATGTTTTGGACTGTTGGTTGCACACCTTCATGGTTTATGTCTTTATTTAAAAAATGGAAAGTAATCATTAATTGTAGCTGTGCTATACTGACAGCGTCATTTTGTTGTTTTCACAGCTTCGATCAGTTGAAGATTGCAGCCAGTAATCTGAAGAAGCAGGCTACTAAGAAGAATGAGGGGAGTCTGGCCTATGTGAAAGGAGGCCTCAGTACATTCTTTGAGGCTCAGGACGCTCTGTCAGGTGAGGAGAATTAACACAATTTTGTGTGCTGTGGAAGTGCACCAAATGATGTCTGATTAATACACTACAGTACAAATCATCACTCTTCAGTCTCCGCTCAGAAAATGGCTCTTGATTTTTGGAAGAGTGTGTCTTTGGATTTTTTTCCCCCCACATGCGGTTTAGCAGCAGTTGATTAAAGAGGCTCATTTGGACGCCGTGTGAAAGCCCTCTACTTGGCACTAAAGTTGCACTGGCCAACCACAACACAGTTAATTCACCTCCATCAAAATGAGATCAGCTCTCACCTGTCACACACAGTTTCTCGCTTCACTCTAAAAAGTGGACATAAACACACACAGAGACACACACGCACACACTCACTGACCTCCGCATGCAAAAAAAATTTCAAGGTAGCAGAGACTGACGGCTGTCGCTCTGCCAGGTACCTCAAATCGATTGTTCACTTCATCATTCATACTTTTGCCTGTTTATGCTTTGCTCCCGCCTTAGCTGCTCAGTTACTTCCCCTTACTATTTATATGTACACTTTTCTGCCTCCATCATTATTATTATTGCTTTCCGTATGTTTGTGCCGCAGTTGGAAGAGAGGCAATGTTTTCATTGTTAGCAGCTGAATCTAAATAAACGGAGCAGCCCAACACAATGCACGCCAGAGTATTAGGACTGATAGTGCTGATAACAGACCCAATATGACCAATGGGAACAATGCACAGTCATTCTCACGTTCAGACTGAGCGTGCCTACTGTGTGCCCACTGCACCAATGGGAAATGTACAGTTTCCAGGGGTTGAAAGGAAGCAGTGCACCATGGATGGACTCATGTGACCTGTGACTCACAAGCACACACTATTGTGATGCTTTCTGGCTTGTGTGAATTTTCTAAGATGGATATAAGGCAGCACCTATCAAAACTTTTGTGTCAACTACATGTCAAATTAATACGCGTGGAGCCAACAGAGAATTCAGGATGACTAAGTCCCCTTAAACATTCTTCAGATGTCTTAAATGGACCTTTAAAATGTCTCAATTTGTTTTGGATGAATCTTAAATGCTTGTAGTATAGTCACATCACCACATGAATTTCCAGCACATAATACCTTTCTAAAATAGAAATAGAAGAATCTCTTTATTGTCATTGTATGGCATTCCGAGTGGTGTTCCTGGTTGGTGCATCAAAACACATTTAGATTTCCCAGTAGGACTGTGTTGTTAAGCTCGTGCTTCATAGGTTGACAAATTCTTTCAGGCTTTTCACTTATAAACAGAGTTAACAGTTGGCTGACAGGATAGATTAGCCAATTAAATGATTGTAGCTTATTTCCAGAAAATTACCCCACAATTACTAAAATCCCTCATGCTTTGGTTTAATGGGGATCAATAGGCCTCTGAACTTGTTTGCAACTGGCTTGCTAGTCTGTAGAAATGGGAAGCATCACACTTAAAGACAAATGTCTTACTTTTGTTGGTTAAAGTCTTGAAATGCTGAGGAAGCGAACTGTTCTGTGTGCCAGCCAATGATATTTCTGTTCTCTGATATTTCTATGACTCGACCAAATATGTCACACGTTTAATTTAAAGTGCTTAAATTTTAAAAAGTCTTAAATTTAACTTGGTGGTGACCTTTGGGCACCCCGGGATTAGCGCTGGGCTGTCTTCATCTCCAGAGCATACAGAGAGTATGCAACACGGCCAACCACTTCAATGCATGCAGACACACCAAGAAACTAATTACTGAATGTAGTGGAGCATTTCTAAGCTAACAGAAAGTCACAGCTATTTCACTGTGAGAGTATGAATGTAGTATATAGTATATATAGTATTACATAATCGGATGGCACAAAATTTGTCTTCAAATGAATATTAATGGTGTTATTGATCTTCCTGATGTGTAAACTAGCAGTTTTTGGTTTTTGCCATATTAACTTTCTTCCAGTTGATTAAAGAAGCATTTTTTTAAAAATAAATTCAACATCTGTGTAGATGCTTTGCTTAGAGATATTTCTTTATGTTCAAGCTTTTTGGTAGATGTCATGATATCTTTATCTGTTAGCATTTTCCTCACTGATATTTTCTATTCTGCACTTGATTTTAGTCTCTGTAAGTTTATTTTCTTCATGACATGTAAACTTACCAGTGACGTAACAGTATCTTGAAGGAACACTTGATAGTGCAGGAGACGTTACGAGAGTGTCAAATCAGTTAATGTCTGTTACATAGCTAATTTTAGCATTTTAGCTCTGTTATAGCTAAAATGCTATATGACCACTGATTTTCAAAAGACGTTTTTAGCGAACTAAGAAAAGAAACGGTCTCATATTTGAAGAGGAATTATGACTTAAAAGTTCATTTTTCAACTTCCTGAATCTTGTCTGCTCACTATGACTCATTGCAGGCCTGCAGCATCCTTTTTATGCAAAAATTTGGCTTTCAGTCATAAAAAATGAAGTGGAGGCCCAGAACGGATGGCTCAAGTGGAGCTATTTTGTACATTAGGTATGGTCAGCCAAACCGACATACCAGCCAGGATGCTGTTTTTGAGCCTGCCAGCTCCACACAGCTCTGCAATAGTTTACTGCCAGGCCTCGTTAACACAGCTGTCAGAGCAACTGTGAATCCTTTCTTTGTCTCTCTTCAATGTTTGGCAGCTTTCTGCAGTTCTGAATTGGTCCAAATGAACCTCACCTGAAAAGTGTCCATTAGAATTAGAAAAAAATTAAGAGCGAAAAAAAACAACTTAACAGGGCACTTATGTGTTCTCGTAGTTCAGAATGTGCTGCATTAGAAGTTGCTGTGGTGCTTCCAAGCCTCTTCGTCACCATTACAACATTCTCGTCTCCTCTCCTGTTTATTTTCAGTTCTGCTTGCATGTGAGATTTTTATTGATGACTTTAATAGGCGACGTCTGGAGCTCTTTTTTTGTGTGTGTGTGTTTTTTTTCTTTCTATGCAAGTGTACTGCTGCCGACAAGGTGGAAACAACAGAGAGGAGCCAAATGTAGGAAAAGAAATGAGGCAGCTAGAAAATGTTTAGAACAAACAGCACGATTCTGATTTAAACATCTGTGGACTTTCTGCCTCTCCCCCTCTTCTTCTTGTCCAAAATAATTGCCTCTTAATTGCTCTCCAGTACAGCTAAGCTTCTCCAGCACAAATGGCAAAATAAAATCTCATATCACCTTATCTAATTTAGACTTTGACAAATCAAGAAACAATGTTACCCAGCAGAAAATGAGCTGAGAAGAACATCTAAACACTGATGACGATAAGTGAAAACTGAAAAGTAGTCTTGTTATGTCGTTGAAAACAAAACGTTTCTTTAAATCTTACTTTGGATAAGCTTCCTCCTTCACACCTCTGCAGATTAATCAGACAAGCAGCAGATTCAAATCCAGAACCTTTTTGTTATGAAGCATCTGTGCTGCACACTGCACCACCGTGCTGCGTTGGCATGTTGGAAGAGTGCATGTTCACTGCACAAAGGAGCTCAAATAAATAGCTCACTAACATATAACAAGACAGAGCGCATGAGAAATCTAATATAAATCTAAATAAAATGTATATAAATAGCTTAAACATGTTTTTGATTTCCATTTGGTAATCCTGATTTGTGAGGTCACAACCAAATAAAGTGTCAGTCAGATGCTGTTTTTAAAAAAACAGACTCATGTTTGCACTTTTGAAAACAAAGGCTAGCTGTGACCTAGACTTCTATAAAACTTTTACTTTTAAACCAGATTTTACCTGATTTAGTCTTGACTGTTGTGTACCATTTACATGTGTTTGATACCTCTAATCAGCAGAAAATTGTGCAGTGAGTAAACCTGAATTCGTGGTTGAATTTAGACCGACTTCAAGTCTTTGTAATGGCCTTAAAAGACGGCTTTTCACCTTTCACTCTTCAAATGAATATTTTTGAACATAAAGGGACATGTTTTTAAGGCAATGGCCAGATCCAGCCCAGAAAGCAATGTCTCTGGACATCTGGTGCTTGGTGGGTAATGCTCATAAGTTCTGCTTTTGAGGAAAAGAAAAGGGGGGGGGGGGGGGAATCA